>JACGCM010000578.1:0-104027 GCA_014058105.1 Kingdonia uniflora
CAGCAGTTTGTAAAGAAATTAGCTTGGAACGTGGTTGGAAAACATCTACTTTATTACTCTGAGCTTGATTATTTGGTCAATTTTGGTTTTTAGGTTGATAATTCGTGTAAAACCAAATTAATTTGGTCGGTTTCGTCTAAGAGATTTTTTTCACATATCTTAGAATAAACCTAAAGACACCGTTTCTCTTTCAATCTCTCTTAATTTCAATACCAATGGGGTTGGCGAAGCGGTTTGAGACCATACCTCAAGCAGCAAAGGTTTTGAGTTTAATTCACCACCAACAAGGGCCACTCTCCATGATTTATCATGACTAAACACGATATGGGGTTGGTGGGGTTCTCACGTGCCCAAGGATTAGTCGGACAAATGGTGAAAAAAATTTAACCAGATCACCCTAGTTCGAAAATAATAATAACGAACATTAAGGCATGCGTTAACTCGCATCTGAGTTTAGGGTTGTCAATGGACCGGGTTGGACTAGGATCTCAGTCGATCCTAGTCCGGTCCGTTATGAAAATCCTAAAACCCTGAAACATCCATTTTAGAGTTTGTTTCATTTAGTGTCTAGTATGGGTGTTGGCACTATCTCGGGTTATCCGTCGTCAGTGAGTGTTCATGGAGCGACTACAGCTGGACGACACTGAATATGTAACTGATTTTCTATCTTTCATTCTAGAATATCAAGCCCTGAGTATTCTAAGGAGAATGAAAAATATGAAAAATGTCTGTTTTATCATAAAACAAAGTTTATTTGAAAACAGGAAAAATATTCGAATATTTTATATCTTGCTCGAATATTTTTCAGCAGAATAAAAATATTCGAATATTTTGTTTTCTGCTTAATTTTTTTCAAATTTTGATCATTTTTCTATTTGTCGATTTTTGTCGACAACATAAAAACATTCGAATATAATAGAAAATATTCGAGTAAGAATCGACTCAATTGCTGAACCAAATGCATGGTCCAGGAGTTCTGGTTGGCAACTTTTTACGGACGGACCAGCAGGACCACAAGGTTCCAGAATTGGCATCGTACTCGTCACAACTTCCAATCATCGCATAGAAAAAGCTCTTAAACTCAAATTCTATGCTACAAATAATGAAGCCGAGTATGAAGGCATCTTGAATGGCATTGATCTCGCACTTACTCTTAGAGTTGAGGAGTTAGCAGTTTATGTCGACTCCTTACTCGTCGCCAATCATTATAACAAAACTTTCAAGACAACTGACAAGATGGTTAATTACGCTGCCTTGGTCAAAGAAAAAATGAAAAAATTCAAACATGCCACCATTTCATATTTGCCTCGGCAAGAAAATCGTCATACTGATGCCTTATCTTACATAGCTGCCAAACTGGGAGACAGTGAAAAGATCTTTAGACATCGAGATCCTCGAACACTCTAGCCTCGATATCTTATCCAACCTTCACTTGACCGTTACTGAAGATGACGACCCTGAAGATGGAGAAAACCATTTTCTGCATACCTCAACTCTAACATACTCCCAGTAATAAAGAAGAAGCTCGATCCCTGTTAGCCAAGTACCCCCGATTCACAGTTCAAAATGGTATATATATCGAATCACTGGATGAGGGCCACATATCGAATGTATATCGCAGAAACAGATTCATATAAAAATTAGAGAACTTCACG
This sequence comes from Kingdonia uniflora, assembly GCA_014058105.1. Classification (NCBI taxonomy): domain Eukaryota; kingdom Viridiplantae; phylum Streptophyta; class Magnoliopsida; order Ranunculales; family Circaeasteraceae; genus Kingdonia; species Kingdonia uniflora. The sequence continues at coordinate 1,656 of JACGCM010000578.1, forward strand.
AAGGTATTGTGGTGCACATGTTTCGGGTCGATCATTAGCTCAACGTGCATTCACACGAACTCTATTGGCCCAAAATGAGACAAAACTACGAAGACTTTGTTCAGAAATGCTACAAATGCCAACTTTATGCTCAGGAAATTAAGTGCCCCGCCCTCGACTTACATGTCAGTAATGTCCTTTGGCCATTTAAACGATGAGGAATCGACATCATTGGCCCTTTTCATCCAGCTTCGGGAAATAGGAGATTCGTCTTGGTTATTACCGATTACTTCACCAAATGGGTCGAAGCAGTCCCCTTATGCCATACGGATGAGAATAAGGTCATTAAATTCCTTTGGGAGCACATTATTACCCGGTTTGGTTGTCCTCAAATAATACGTTCAGATAATGGTAAACAATTCATCAACACCAAAGTACTTGCTTTCCTTCATAAATACAAGATTCAGTTAACGACTTCTACACCATATTACCCTCAAGGCAATGGACAAGCTGAAGCCATCAACAAAAGCATCAAATTTGGTTTACGCAATCGCCTCGACGACAAAAAATGCAAATGGGTCGACGAACTCCTCAGTGGATTGTGGGCTTACCGTACCACTCCTCGAGTCTCAACAGGGTATACTCTTTTCATGATGGCTTTTAGTATTGAAGCAGTTATACCTTCAGACCTCGATCTACCAAGTACTCGATGAATTTTTTTGGATGAAGACAATGAGATCGGACTCCTTTATAACCTTAATTGGATCATGGAAACCAGGGACAAGGTCATTGCAAATTTAGGCCGTTACCACGATACATTGAAAAAAACATACACAAGAAAGTTCGAGAACAAAAATTTGGTATTAAAGACCTTGTCCTACGACGGATATAGGACCATACTCGACCTAAAAATTCAGGCAAGTTATCTAAAAACTGGGAAGGATCATACATTGTATGCAACAAAATATATAGTAGAACTTATTAGCTTATGACTGAAAATAAAGTTCAGTTTGAGTACCCATGGAATACTGCTCAGCTTAAACTCTTTTACAGATGATGCACTGTAATCGCTTACTTCGAATCAAATAAACACTTTGTTATACACAAACTCTTTCTCTTCAACTTGTCTTCGATATATACTTGCAATCGATTTCTTTATTACTTTGACTTATCTTTGATATCTACTTTACAAGTATTTATCTGACAATCGATCTCTTTACTACTTCGACTTATCTTCGATGTCTACTTTACAAGTATTTATCTAACAATCGATCTCTTTACTACTTCGACTTGTCTTCGATATATACTTTAAAAGTATTTATCTGACAATCGATGTCTTTACTACTTTGACTTGTCTTCGATATATACTTTACAAGTATTTATCTGACAATCGATCTCTTTACTACTTCGACTTGTCTTCGATATATACTTTACAAGTATTTATCTGACAATCGATCTCTTTACTACTTTGACTTGTCTTCGATATATACTTTTCAAGTATTTATCGGATAAATCAATCTCTTCACTTCTATCACATCTACTACTTCAACTTATTTTCAAAACAAAATAGATAGTCATCACTACGTTAAACAAACAGATACATCATTCATACACAAAATTCAAACTATTTTCGGCCCTACTGACCATTTGTTACAAACTTTCAAAGCATAATGTTCATTACTCCAAAATTGACATTTTTGAAGGAGATTTTTCCTCATTTACAGTGCCTTCTGGCACCTGCAGACCTGCTACGACCCCAGGAAGCTGCCCTTCGATCTCCATCATCTTTGCATTGTCATCAACTTCAGGTCCTCCCCACACATCCAAAGTCTGTGGTACCTTGTCACCAGAACTGTCATCACATGGCAACCCACCAGCCTTCGAAACCTCTTTATAATATTTCTTTGTTCTCTTCCGACTCATCGAACTGCTCTTTAAAGTGCATCCTCACTTCTTGGCATCTTTACAGTTTTTCTTCATTCATCAGAGTTTTCAATTCATCGAGCATTTCTTCTGCTCCAACTCCATTGCTTTTCGAACATTATCCACTTTTTTCTCGAACTCAGTTTTTTGCAACGCCAAAACTTCTTTCTTTTCCTTCTCCAACACTATTTTAGCCTCCGCCAATGCCTCATCCTTCACTTTATTTGCTTCTAATTTATACCTGCTCAGCGTCGCATTCAGCTTAGCATTCTCCGTAGTCAACTCCTTCTTAATATTTTTGTACCCAACCAACCGGTTGGCTAGATCACCACTACCCTCCACCCATCCTATTGCTTGACTCATCACCATCTTAATCTACATGAAAGTCAAATAATGATTATTTGTTTAAGTTACCAAACATTTCATTCGAGCATAAGCTTTAAAATTTCTCACTTTCGCCAAGTTACCCTGTGCTTCGCCTAGATTGGTATCCAAGCTGTCAATGCCCACCATGCAATCCTCCATTTATTTCTTCAACAAACCAGACCCATGAGCAAAAGTTTTCATCGCCTCCGCCATTTCCTTTTCAAACTCCTCCCCTAACCTCTTCTTTGCAGACCCAGCGGTAGTCTTCTTGGGAATAGTACAACTCGAACATCATGGAGGTAATCCACTCCCCACAACAGGTTTATTAGTACCTTCGACAACTTCAGAAGATGATTGTCGGGTAGTTATCTTCGGATTCAACAATGAAGGTTTTTCCTCATTTAACTTCCTTTTCCTCTTATTTTTACCTAGAGAATCCCCCAACATCGCATCAATCTCAATATCTGTGTTATAGCCTGTTAACGATGGGTTATTCAGCGGCAAACTTGTATCTGCAGCTCTTTTGTTCTTCACTGACATCTTTCCCCTGATGATTAACACTTTAGCACCTTTGGTTCTCGACCGTTATAGCCCTGCTTCTTGAAATTTTTCATTTAACTGATCTTGATTCGTCGCTAAATTATCGATCCTGCCAAAGAATCCTTCCCTTATCTTATTCAACTTCTCGTTTACAATAGTTGTCTTCCCGATCTCCTTCAATGCTGCAAACACAAAGCAGAAAAAAATCTTTATACATAGCTTATCATCTGAAAATTCATCAAGCTTAAACATTTAAGTTACCTACCCACAGACCTAGATGAAACGCTTTTCTTTTAAGCGGCTCCCCCGGATCTTTAAGATCAAACTCATAATTTCAAGAAACTAGTAATCAGTCTTCGGTATATCAACCTCCAGTGGATACCATATAGTAAAACATCGATCTCTTCAAAAACCTCGCCAAATAATGATGCCCTTTTAACTTCGAGTTCGTTTTAATTGTGTAGTATACACACAAATCATCTACCATTATTACCTCCTCCCCTCTGGCTTTAAGCCTGCCATTTATCGCACCACATACCCTAAATAGGTTGTATACATTCGGATTGAATTGGCCTGGGGCTACATCAAAGAAATTCATTAACTTTTTCTGATCCGCCCTGAGGGGTAACATTAGCTCTTTCTTTATCTGTTCTCGATGAACAAGAATACCATATAGAGGTATATCCTGGTCGATCATTTCGTATTGATACTTCTCTAATCTAACATAATCAGGGATACCATATTTCTTTTTAAATCTTAATATTTCTTTGGTTTCTAAACCTTCTCTGTAACAAGCTTCTTCATCTTCTTCTAAATCTTCTTCCCCATCTCCACTCCCTTCTCGATCACTTCCGTGAGGCTCATGATCTACTCCAGTCTCCATCACCTCGTTCTCAGATACTTCACCCATATTGGGCACTACCCTAAGCTGTTCCTCACCCCTTGTGTCTGCACTACTCAAACCTACCATGTATCTCCCCCCCCCAATGGTTGCATACAAGTTCCCACATCGATCGTCAAAGGCACTACATCTTCGAGACTCTCGAATATATCTTTATCATCATTTAAATTTGGTTAAGCCATTTAAGAACCTGTAAATCAGATTCCATATTATCAACACAGTTAGAATTTTTCATATACGATACATATATACATATTCTTACGTTAACATAGTCCTAATAAATCTCATTGTTGAGATCACTCTCCAACACCTCGTTCACTTTCCCATCTGCTACAATCATCTACATTTAAATTATACGTAGTTCTCGATCTAATCCATATCAGATATTTCACTTAGATTTTTTATCATTCATAAACAATTTATTCAGTTCTCGATGTTTCATCTCATTTAATTTAGTAACCTCGATAAAATTGATATTTATTATTTTCTTATCGAAATTATAGGAAGTTGAATAGCTTCTCGAAGACGTTATAACTTTTCCTGCCAAAACCAGTTATTTCCATTTATGAAAATTCTCATTTTCCGGTGCAAAATCTGGGGATAACCGCACAATCCTAAAACTCTCCGCATATCTCGCTCCCTCCAAACCATCTCTTCCCACAATACCGTCCTTATAACGCCCTTCTCAATCCCTTTTTACTTCCCCTCTAACTCTCCCCTTCCATTTTAACGCAAATCAGAATCACCGCCACAACGACATTACAATATCATATTCACAAATCATATATGTCTTTATTAATCTTTCCCCTCTATGGACGTCTCTTATTCATTACCACTTCATTACGCATTTTAGATTAATCTCTATTAGATGAATCTACTTACGAAACAAATTGTACAAATTACTAACTTTGTTGTCGTGCAGCTTCAGTATCCCTCTCCTTCGTTCGCTTCACTCTTTAAATCAACACACAAATCTCTTCCTTCGCAATCGTATCTAACAACTGCGGCAACGAGCAATAATAGTTCTCTCCCTAATTTTTTTTTTCAATTTGCAAATGATCTGAATAGTCGCCTACCTCTGACATATTTATAACCCTCACGTGACTGTTCGTCGCACCACTTGGCGACGGTCTAGTTCGTCGAATACAACGCTTCATACGTTTTTTTTCGACATCTCTGCCTCTTAACCTTCTACCCCTTAATAACCTTTTACATTCATACTTCAAACCTTCCAACTCTCAAAGAATATCTACAGACACATTCCTATCTGTCAATGTACGCTCCATCTTTTCCAATAACTGATATACCTCATCTTCTTTATACTTCATACCATCACCTAATGAAAAACATCTTGCCATATTCATTTTGCATTAACATTCCCTTATTTTCTCATATTTTAGCAAATACCTATATTTAAGGGATTATTTTCGACATCAGTTAATTTAATTTTTTCACTCAAACTTCGTTTAAACGCAATTTTATTACCCTACAGTTTACGAAACATCACATTTAGACATAACAATACACGTTCGACTTTATGCACTTGCCAATATTTGGCAACATTTTATAACACATATTGTCATCATATTGGATACTCGATAACAAATACATAAACAATTAAATTCATAAATACATATTTATTTATTTCAACTCATTTCTTACATTCGATATCTCTCACATTCGATTACATACTCATTTCTTACATTCGACATTTATATCTTTTAAGTACATTCACTTCTAATAATATTCTCTTCTATTATAATTTAGCTGCTATTGCTAACTTCCTCGACATGTCATTATTTTCTTTGTCTGTTTTTCACCAGAATCAGGCATTAAAGCATCTTTCTAGTCCTCGAAGCTCAATGACTCTCAACTCACAGAACTTCTAAGAGACGTTTCAGCAAAAAAAGACAACAAAAAATTGCAAGCACACCCATGCGTTTGGCAAGATCCCTGGACGCCCATCCAAACTTCGTATCTTCATCACCAGTAAAGACAGTTACCCCTTCACCCCCCATCTGACTCCAAACATTACCATCACATACGCATGATGCTTCCACTATTTCCAACTGAAACATGTCGTTTCTGTTTGTTCTTTGCTCCTACCTTGCTGCTCTACTCCGATTACATAACCCATTTTAATCTATCAATCTACGATAGCTTTCATTCGATGAATCACCATCTTCAACCCCAGACTTAACACTCAACCATACTTGGGGTGACCTCATTAACCAAACACCATTATTTACCTTTAATGAAACCCCTATTTATACCCATCATTTTTACATACATTCAATGAACATCATTAATTCTACCTCAAAACTTACTTGACCAAATACAGATCTCCTTGACCTCGGTAATGACATATGTTGACTTCTTCACAACTTCGACAACCTCTTCCAATTCCAGTTTTTCTTCTCGGCACAACTACAAGTACTTCTGTCGAGAATGGGGTGATTGCAGTATCATATTCCCCAGATTCGACAAAAATATAACCAGCACTCTGTAATCGAAGATATCTTAGCATTCTGTAGTCGAAGACAACCAAACATTCTAAAAGGATCTATGAGTCCTCGATGCACCAAAAGTAACCATTGTAGCCCGGTCAAGAAGGAACTGTTAGAGATCCAAAAAGTTTGCCCACTACCGCCAGAATAGGAGACTATTTCTTTCTTTTTGTAAAACTGCTTGTATATGCTAGAAATACAGGCAGAGAATAGGTTCTAAGGGACCATGCATTTTTGACACATCTCTATATCCTAAACATACGCATCACTCAGAAACTTGTAATAACTAGCATCTACTAGATTTTACACCAAATCCTCCTCGAGGTCATAGTTTTTCTCGGTTTCTGCTGAGTTTTCTATGTAAAATCTTAGTTGATATTTCTTTATTATAAAATCCTTACGAACAAGTATTGACGAAGGTTTTCCTCCCAGAAAACACGCCATTGCAAGCATATCTCTTCTTATCGAACTCAGTCATTCTGTACTATTACAGATCGAGCTTACTCTTTCCAGATCTATTTTCTAAAAAAATGACCTCCATGAGATCAATTTTTCATTCTAAAACTCTAACTTTTTTTTCTCTCCCACATTTCAAGCACATAGGCCGAATCATGTTTAATAATTATACACATTTCTTCATTTTTATAAGCAAATGTATAACAGTTCGATTGTCATAATATGTTACTTTCTACCCTCATACATTTCATTTCATACAATCTCGGATCATATAGCTCGATTTCTAGAGTTATTCTATTTTTCTATCAACACGAAATTTGGATAACAAATTGTATTCATCTCGAAGCAAATTACAAGTATTTTTACAGACAATAAGTCTTTCAAGTACTCGACATCAAGTATTTTACAGATAGCAGTTTGTCTAGTACTCAACTTCAGGTACTTTACAGATAACAAGTTTTTTAGTGCTTTTACAGCTAGCAAGTCTTTCAGGCACTCCGACACGTCAAATCCTTCAGTTCGTCTTACTTTAGTAATTTTTTTACCCTGATGCAAAACAGAAATTGGAAACAATAAGTATCCTCCCTCCCATGAGTTTGGTTGAAGTTTAGACAATCTTCAAATGGAAACTATGAAAGCAGGAGACTTTGTGCTTGAACCAACTCTTCAAAATGAAGGTCTTCTCAACGTAAGGGGCGGTGTAGAAGCAAATTTGAATTCTACGTCTCCCTCTTCTACTACCATCACTGCTTCCTCTAGAACTACCACCTCCGCAGAGTTGGTAGAGATGAAGAGGGCCCAACCATAGAGTCCATTCGAGCGTAAGACTTCAGCGTAACTGCCCCACAGTTACGCCTATCCTTGCATCTGTCTCCCCAACCTTGTCTTCTGCAAGGATGCGAAGACAGACCCAACGTTGCTCGCCTGTTAAGACAATGTGGTGAAACCTCCATCTATAGTAAAACTTTTCTTCAACTTCAGCCGCTTTGTCTTTTGACATTCCTCGGTACGTCGGAGGGACAGGAGTAGGAATAGGATTCTCCAAGGACTAATCCCCAAAAAACTTCAACTTCAACCTCTGCATTTCAGCGGCAATTCTCTATTCAAGAACTATCCTACGAGTCTTTACCATCATCAAGACTTGCAAAAGATTTTACTACAGAACAAACATACTTTACAACAATCCTCAGTACAGGTACTACTTATAGAGCCCTACCTTTATTTTGCAGGAACGTTTCCCCAAGCGTCATCATTTAATATAGATAAAACTCTTTAAACCCTAACAGTCACGTACATCAATATTTCCATCAACATTCAATACACGTACATCCCCCTTTGACACACATATTTTTCATACAGTTAACACCATCATTACTTCCTTCATATTCAAACTCACAACACCAATACCCATATATCCAAATTCTATCTCAACCAAAGCCACTCGTGACTTCGGTTGCCAGGGGGCGGTTGTAAGAGCCTATCCCTCAATCTTACCTAAAATTGAGTTATCCTCAGTTTAAACTTCCTTCATGTCAAACCCACGCACTCTCCACATGACTTCTCCAGTCAACATTGCCACCTATTCCACGAACTGATAAAAATGTGGGCTGAGCTCAAACTGAAGAAACCTAAATAAGTCAAAACCACCTATCTCTCTTGAGCTCAGTAGTTACTCAGTCAACCGCCACTAACTACATTGTTCAGAGAACGTGCTCTAGCATGATGAAGAACTGCGGAAGAGGCCTATATAAAGAAAAAGTTCCATAAGAGAAATGAAGGAAAAAATTATAAGAGATTACCAGGAAAACTATATTTTCTATATTCTCAAAAACTTCAAACTTCTTATTCACAAGACCAAGCATTTCTAAGTGTAGAAATCACTTGTAATAAGATATCAGCCTCAAGCAATAAATATTACTATTACAAAAATCCTCAACCCGAGGTCATGGTTTTTAACCTATTCAAAGGTTTTCCAAGCTAAACACCTGTGTCACTTCTTGTTTGTAATTAGATTTGTTCGCAAGTACATTAGTGTAAGAGCTAATTCTAGACCACTTTGAGTCCACGGAATTAGGCTATTACAATTACTGTTATCTTTAAAGAACTGGATAAGAGCATCTCGTTCTGCTATAGGCAGAAGAGTGCCAATATATGTCCTTCGCTTGTCTCCACTGATTTCGACGTACTCTGTGGTTTTTGTGCTTGGCAGATGTTTTTCTGTAGATTTTACTATATAATTTTCTATAATATTTCATATGGTTTTTAGTAATTGCTATGCGAGCTGTGGCTCTGATGACTCTAGTACAATTTCAACAAAATTGTCACATGCTCGAGCTAACTTTTAAATTCCCTTAATTTTATATATGACACCATTCCATTTAAATTGCAGCGCCAAATGATAGGTTAACAGAATAGCTCACATATTGTGTAACCAACAACGTCCTATTATCCCCAAATAACGGTACTTTGCATTGATAACATAAAAGATAACGTCAATTATTACTAGTCCTGCCATAATAGGAAATATAATCTTTCATATATGTTCTTCTTTAGATCTGTTAAATCTACAGATATCAATGTCACGTGGCTGTACCTTATCGGCCAGTCCCATCTAATCAATCGTGTTTTAAAAAAGTAGTTCGATAGTACTAGTAGTATCTATCATCATCATGTGAAGTACCACATTTCTCATTTTTAACATAATCACCAAAGCATGATGCGAGGAAAGTTGACATGACGAACATCACAGTTATCGAAAGAAATTCCTGTTCACTGCCAGTTGGATACGAGAGGTAAACGAGCTTCTTTATCTTTCATGGACAGGTCATGACGTTGACCGACACGTTCGATAGCCTATTTTTGCATTGTACGAAGATAACGCTTTACACTTTTGAAATCTAATATGTTTAGTTATGAACGGGAAACAAACAATACTAGATTTAGCGTGGAAAACCCTTGAATGGGTTAAAAACCACGACCTCTCCTGAAGATTTTAGAAAGAGAGAGAGAGAGAGAGGTATATTTAGACTGCTAACTATTACAAAAAGAGAGAGAGAGATGTAGAAATGATCTCTTAGAGGTTCTCAGAGCAGTCTCCTTAATCTGTAGCATATATTTGAACTGTTGAGAAGTCCAGTCGTCTGAATTGAATGTTGTATTGATGGCCCCCATTTTATCTTGGAAGAATAGTAGTTTCGACTGTTGGGTTTCCCAAAAATTCTTCTTGAGACCTGCACTTGTGATGAATACCTTTTTGAAAGTTGTGGAGTGCATTAAATGTTACTGGTATAAAATATGGTGAATAGTTGCTATTACTGTTCACCCTGATTAACGTTGTCAGTCTTATAGGTTGGGTTGAGTAGTAGTGATGGTGACAACTCGACGCCAAGCATATGAAGTTAGAGTTCAGACAAAAATGGTGAGTCTGCAAACTCGCTATTTTGGCACCCAAACCCTTTCGCTGCCGACTCCAATCCCTGTTCCTCCAACTTTCTATGGGATATCGTGGGAAGAAGTAGAGGAGGCGGAGGATAGTTTTCATCAACTGTGGCGATTCCATTATGTGGTTTTGTTTACTGCTCACCGTCGGTCCTGTCTGCGGATGCTTGCAGAAGATGCGGTGTTGGTGGAAGACGAGAAGGCGGGGAAGTCGTCTGAGAAGTACTGTCGATACCCTGCGAAAGATTAGGTATTGTAGCGGTTGAGGAGGTCCTTCGTTGGAAGCGGAGGTGGGGGTTATGGAGGAGTGGTGGGATTAATTTTGATTATATAGTTGTAGTATAGATCTTGAGAGTTAATCGAACTTTGTCTTTTGTATTGGTGATAGAACTGTTTTGGACAAGGTTTAAAATTTATGTGATTGTTGTTCATATATGTTATTTTGATGTAAATGTATGATTTGTATGTAGAAGCTAGTTCATTTGAGGGGGAAAGTGATCGAGATGGAGAAGGCCTTGAGTCGAGCAAGGGATTTTATCAATCGTACTCAACAAGTACATAATAAACTTGAATATGAGAGATGCCTTCATAAGTCAAATTTTGATAAAATCTTTAAGGAGTTATTCAAACTTTAATGTAGATATGGGAAGATAAAAATTGAGAGGGATGAGGTTTTGCAAAAATAAACCGATAGGTTCATTTTATTCTAAAAATCCCTTAAGGATAAGCGATTCGTAGATGAGAGCGATAAGTTAGAGTATCAAAGGTCATTATTGTCTTTGATGCTGTACTTTGAGGCCGAAGTTGATAGTGAGCTGGGTTTGAAGGAGGCCTACTTAGAACTGTTGACCGAGAGAGACATAGTGCCGAACCCAGCTCGGGTGAAATTCTTAGCGCAAGAAGCACGCAATCGCCATAGTAGAAAGGTGCAAAGATGCTCAGCTCGGGCTGGGGTATCCATCATATGGGGTGGTGTAGGTTCATTGCCTGATGAGCTTGACTTTTATAGGGGCAAAGGGCAATGAGGATTCTTTTCTTCAATATAAAAAAGGGGGATAAAAAGATCCACATGCAATTAGAAAATGATATGAGGCATGCTTGTGATGAAATGGAGCGATGCAAGGGTCATAATGCATGTCTGGAGGTGGAAAAGGAAGAGTGTACTAGGCTATTGTAGAACTCCGAGAAGAGAGTGACCTTGTTAGAAGCGCATTTACTAGATACGCAACAACATCTGCAAGTATCCCAATCACGCTTGAAGAAGATAATTATGCCAAAGCTGGGGAAACGTGCTGCCGATACGGACCACGAGCGTCAGATGGTCGACGTGATCGTGTTTTATGGGTTTGAGCTCGAGAGAGTAGAAAATAAATTTAGACGTTTTATCTCGAGCTGTAGTAAAGATGTGGAAGTAGAGAATGATAAGGTTAAAAATATGTGGTTTTCAAAAAGGGATGAGGGTGGGGTGCTTCGAACTCAAAATCACGAGCTGAAGACTCTAAGGAGGAGGAGGTCGAAGATCTGCTGCCTCACACGCGGCATAAGACCCGTCTGCAAGAGGTCATAATTTTAATGAACCTTTGCAAGTGGATGCTAGTGGTAGTAAGGTGCGATCACAAACCAACTAGATTGTGGCATTTAGTTGTACGTTGCTTTCGTGTATCATAACTTGATGTTGTAACAAATGTTGTATAATGATATGTCTTGTAGGAATAAATATTTGTTGATATATATATATATTGTCTCTTGTAATCTGCTCTTCTAGGTTGAAGACAAAAAGAATGACAACGTGGCTGCCTTATCCGCGTCAAATAAAAAATTGTCTGCCAAGTTACAGCAATGTTCGTTGGCGGTTGAAAGAAAATCTTTGTTGAATTTAAAGTTGGAATCGGATATGCTGGAGCTGCAGAGTTAGCTAAATGTTGTGACTGTAGAGTTGTCATGTAAGGATGCCGAGATATTGACTGCTAATAATGAATCCGAACAGTGGAAAGAATCTCTGAAGAAGAAAAAGTTTGAGACCATGGCTGCAAATTAACAAGTGCTAGATATGTTAAGTACGATTGAAAAACATAAGAATGATCTGCTGTATCATCAGTCGGTGACAGTAACAAATATGGATCTCTAAAAGAAGCAAGATTCTGAAATCCGTTATATGCGTGAGCGCTTGAAATAACTGAATTGGGATTTGCGCGAGGCTCAAAATTCATGTCAGAGAAAGAATGACCGTGCCAAAACTCACGAGGAGACATGTTCCAAGAAAGATCGAGTGCTTCGTGAGGCCATCGATAAGTGTAATTCGCAGATCGTTGCTCTTGATCGAGGCAAGCAAGCTCTGGTACAGGAGTGTATTCAAGGTAATGAAGTTTTTAGGAACTTCATGCGAAGTATAATGAGTCGCAGAGGTGATGAATGAAGCTGAAAACGAGATTAATTATTCGAGGGAGGTATATAACAAGTTGTACCGTCAGAAGTAGGAGATGGAACGCAGTATGCAGATAACGAGGCAATATAGAGGCTCGTTGCTGCAAGAGAAAAAATCTCTAGAAGCTCGTATAAAGAGCTTGACGATGAACTAAACAGGGTGAAAACCGAATTTTATGAAGCAACGCTGTTGACTGCAAAAAATGTTACGTTGCGTGTTATGGCTATGCTACATGCTGATGTAGAGAAATTTTGAACTGAGCGTGAGTCGATCTTGGCTGCTACAACTGAATATGTCACGGAATATGACTTGCAGCTAGCACGGTTATCCTATATAGATAATTTGATGCCGAGGGTTATAAAATTATTGAATGCACCTTCTACTGTAGTGGATGCGACTAGTCCTTCCCCTGTCTTACTTTCATCTGGGCCTGGGGAAAGTTCAAATGTTGTATCCCCAAAGCGTGAGCAGTAGTTTCTTTTATAATGAGAGAAAATGTAAGTATGTCTTTGCTGTAGAAAAAATGTCAAATGTTGTTATTATCTCTATGTATAATCGAATTTGGTGATCCAATGAAAGATCATATAGAGATTTAGTGATGTGGTATTGTAAGTCAGTTTGAACTGTATAACGTGTATAAGTCAATTTGAACAAATCAATAAAAACCATAATGAGATATTTGAAGGCCGTATTATTGCCAAGTCGAATTGATTTTCTCAATAAGCGACCCTCTGGGAAGCGTGTATGTAGATCCCAGTTATGGGTCGATCTGAATGACCATGATTGGACATTAAATATTGCATAGCTGAATGACGTCTTTGCCAGATCGAATTGAATGACTCAATAAGCGATCCTCGGAGAGTGCGTATATATTTGAAGAGCTATAAAGCAGATCCCATTTATAAGTCGAGCTGAGCGACCGTGATGGGACGTGTATTGAATATTGCATAGTTGAATGGCATCTCAGCCAGATCGTATTGATTGACTCAATAAGTAATCCTCGGAGAGCACATATATATTTGAAGAGCTATGAAGCAGATCCCAGTTATAGGTCGAGAAGAGCGACCATGATGGGACATGTATTGAATATTTCATAGCTAAATGGCGTCACAGCCAGATCGAATTGATTGACTCAATAAGCGATCCTCAGAGAGCGTATATATATTTGAAGAACTATGAAGCAGATCCTGGTTATAGGTCGAGCAGAGCGACCGTGATGGGACATGTATTGAATATTGCATAGCTAAATGGCGTCTCAGCCAGATCGAATTGATTGACTCAATAAGCGATCCTCGGAAAGCGTGTATATATTTGAATAGCTGTGAAGCAGATCCCAGTTATAGGTCGAAAAGAACGACCGTGATGGGATGTGTATTGAATATTGCATAGCTAAATGGCGTCTCAGCCAGATCGAATTGATTGACTCAATAAGCGATCCTCAGAGAGCGTGTATATATTTGAAAAGCTATGAAGTAGATATTGTTGTAGTAGTAGGTCGATTTGAGCAAACCATATGAAGATGAGTACAATGTTGAAATAGATTTACAGCATGATGATGAAAATTTGCTTTATTGAGTAAAATCTGAAGTTACAGCATGTTTAATTTTGATACAGCTTTAGTCGGCAGGTATTCCATAGATTAGGTATAGGTACTCCATCATGTGTACTTAGATCGTAAGATTCCAAACCGCTCGCGCCAGTTATGATGAAGGGACCTTCCCAATTGTCTGCTAATTTCCCCGCATTAGGCATTTTACGATGTTGGGGGATTTCTCTGAAAATGAGGTCCTTGATTTTAAATTCTCAATGTCGAACGCGTTTGTTATAAGACCGTGATAAAGCAAGTTGATATCTTTCTAGATTGACAATGGCTCTTTCGCGTGTTTCTTCGATCATATTTAGGTTGCATGCGATCTGAAATTTGTTTTCTTCATCTGTCATCTCGTGATCGTGTATTGGGTGATGATACTGAGTGGGTATTATGGCTTCTGTCCCGTAGGCCAGTAAGAATGGAGTACAACCTGTTGCTGTTCTTGGAGTTGTTCGATATGCCCAAAGTACGTGTGGTAACTCGTTCACCCAATTCCCTTTTTTGTCATCTAAATGCTTTTTGAGTCCGTCCACAATCGTTTGATTAGTAATTTCAGCTTGTCCATTCACTACTACTCAACCCAACCTATTAGACTGACAGTGTTAGCCAGGGTGAACAGTGATAACAGCTATTCACCATATTTTATACCAACAACATTTAATGCACTCTACAACTTCCAATAAGGTATTCATCACAAGTACAGGTCTCAAGAGGAATTTCTGGGAGACCCAACAATCGAAACTACTATTCTTCCAAAGATAAAATGGAGGCCATCAATACAGAATTCAATTTAGACGACTGGACTTCTCAACCAACACAACTCGCAACGCACGTTTCTCCTGCTATTGGCTGAAAGGGGGAAGTTGTGAGGGCTTATTTCTAATCCCCGTACTGAGTCCGATATTCGAACTCACATAACTCGAATGAACATACTGATAACCAATCAAGGACTAAAAGCAAGGAGATCATAATAACAGACTTCCTCATCTACAGTTCAGGGATGACAAAGCATCCAATTATATCGCGCTATAGAAGATACTCCTCCACTTATCAACAGTTCAAATACACTTAAACACTATTAGAGATTGTATCTTCATCAACAGTTCGGAGCATCTTGCGACTTCACCCAACAGAAGATACTCCTCCACTTGTCAACAGATCGTATGTATGCGAGCATCACAGGAAATCATATCTTCCTAACGATCTGAAGCTATATAGATCCGTTACAAATCAACAAGTATCAGGACGTTACAAAAATCAACCATGAAGACTCATCAAAACCTGATATTGTAACCCCCATTATCAATGTAGCCAACGGTCATATTATAAGACCTATAAATAAGACTAGATAGCTACAAATTAAGGAGACTGCTCCGAGAACCACTAAGAGATCATTTCTACATCTCTCTCTCTCTCTCTTTGTAATAGCTAGCAGTCTAAATATACCTTTATTTTTTTTCTAAAATCCTCAGGAGAGATCGTGGTTTTTAACCCATTCAAGGATTTTCCACGCTAAATCCAGTGTTGTTTGTTTCCCGTTCATAACTAAACATACTAGATTTCGAAGGTGTAAAGCGTTATCTTTGTGCAATACAAAAATAGGCTATGACAAAACCTATATTTTAACTACCTATTCTTTATCACTTATCTGTATATTGCATCACAAGATTTATCTAAGGCAACTCACATCACAAAAATCAAGGGAGGGCTGTTGTAGGGACCTATCCCTCGACCTATGTCAAACTCGAACTACCTCAAATAACAGACTCGCACATTATACACGTGATATACACAATCAACAATGACACCTGGACCACGAACTGATAAAGAATGTGGATCGAGCACTACAGATACAATATGAACAAGTCAAAGACACTTATCTCCCACGAACTAGCAGTTATACATTCAACTACTACCTGCTCTATTTTTAGGAGAACATGCCTCTATACAATAATGAACTGAGAATGAGGTCTATAAAAAAGATGAGTTCGAGATGAGAAAGGACAAAGAATTTTGCTCTACAAGACCATGTTTTTCTAGCTTAAGAGATAAAAACTTGTAGTCAAATATCCGCCTCAAGTAATAAAATTACAGTTACTAAAATCCTCAAACAGAGGTCATGGTTTTTTACCTATTCAAAGGTTTCCACACTAATCACCTATGTCATTTTTATATTGGGTTATACTAATTCTTATCACAGGTACATTTGTGTAAGAGATAATTTCGAGCTATTTTGAGCTATAAAATTACCCCATTACATGTGGCACCGTCTGTGGGAAAGAAGACAATTCCACGATGTCCTAAGGCATATAATTATTAAACTATCTATTTCCAATCATGGTCACTTCCAAGCGACAAGTAATAGGAGTCCAACTTGATCTTTCAGTCGAACCAGATCAGCTCATAGAACTAAGGGTGAACCTACACACCAAAACAGAGAAACATAATGAGCTCGAGGGTCAGTTAGTCCGTGACCGTGAGCTCCTCGAACAGAAACTCGAGAATGAACATCAAGATTGTCAAACATAATTTTAAGTGACATGAAGAATAGATGACAATAATGCAGACCGCCTTACAAGATTTGCAAAACAATCAACAAGCTCCCCTTGCCAGAGATCGTGATCAGCTCTCAGCGAACTCCCAAGTTTCTGTACGGGAAAGATTCGGACCTCGAGGAACAACTAGCAAAGCCATTTCTAGAGGTCTTCATAACAACCTACAAGCTTCAATTCATTTGGGACGAGAAGATTAGTCCAAAATTAGTAGAGGTCGTCGCCTTTCCAAGCATCAAGAAGAGGATAAGCAACCTCAACCCAGGATACCAGCCCGTGAATGCTTGGGCGAGGGCACTGGTACCCATAATTCCCAACCATCACGCCAAGTTGCTCAAGCACCACGTCAGTACGTCACACAATAACACATGGATTAACGTATCAAGGAGTTGATTGAAGCTCAAGCTCTAGACAATAAGGATAATGATTTAACAAAGTTGTAAGGTAATTCGATTGCTAAAGAGTTATTTAATATGGAAGTTCCAACAAGGTTCCATACTCCCAAGATACGTAAATACAAAGGCACTGATCCGAAGGAGCACATTCATCAATTCCGTGATTTACTGGGGATTATATTCAAATTTAAACCATATTCTATGTCGTCTGTTCGCCACAAGCTTGCAGGGAGAACTGCTACAGTGGCTCCATTCCTTACCTAAAGATTTCATCATCACATTCGAACAACTCCAAAAGATCTTCGTCAAAATGTATGCTCATAATAAAAACAAGAAAGATAATTTATACACTCTTATTAGTCTTAAACAGTCTCAAGGAGAGAAGCTCGAGGTCTTTATAAAGAAGTTTCTGGAGCTCGCACGAAAAGTTGACAATCTCGATAAGAAAATAACCATTTCTACATTTACCAATACATTACACATCAATTGTAAAGCGAAGGAACATCTGTTCTTGAATAAACCCACGACCTTGGAAGATATGTTAACCTAGAATGGATGATGACTGAAAGGCATAAATCTACTAAATCTATCCTAACCACGAAAGGTCAAAACACAAATCGCAACACTGAACCAAAGGAAGACCAGGGTAATTAAAAGCGTGCTAAAGCAAATACAGACAGATCTCAAAAAGGCAATTTATTACCCAAGCCGGTCCTCCCAAAGATGAATATCTGGATATCATCCATTTTTTCCATACTGGCGAAAGACAAGTTATATCGTATATCTCAACCACTCAAACCAATTGAAGGCAAGCCATATTACATGCATTACAAGGTAACTCATCATGAAACTGACAACTGTTATACTTTACAGAGGTTGCTAGAATATATTTTCAAAGACGGGAGAATGCACGAGTACAATATCGAGCTGGAGGGTAACAAAAATGAAAGCTATAATACGTAGGTCGAAGTAGTTCAAGTCAAAGATCAGTTTGAGGAAAAATACTTATACCATATGTACCAATACAACATGATCAAGATCCACCAAATCAATAACTCTACCAGATTCAAGTGAAAGAGATTAACAAAATGTTGTGACCTTACCGTTCAAGATAAAAAAGCTAAATTCCTTCTCGAATCAAACAATCGACTACTTGGGATTTAATTTAAGGACTGTGATATAAGTTACGTTAAGTTTTCACATCATTACGCTCTAGTTATCATGCTGAAGATGAAGAAATTCGTCATGCATACCATGATGATTGATACTTGCAGCGGTATCAAAATCCTCTTTCAGAGTACAATTGAGCAAATGGGACTAACCGATCAAGTTATACCAAGCGATATCGATATCAGTGGGCTTAATGGCTCTAAAGAAGAATGAGTAGATAAGATCATCCTACCCATTACTGTTAGACCTGCTACAATCGATGTCATTTTCTACATCATCAATGCCAAATTTCGTTACTTAGGGATTATGGGCCGCTGTTGAATTCACAACATGAAAACAATCACTTCCACGTACCATCAAGCACCTTGATTCAAACACAACGACGACATCCATGAAATTAAAGGTAGTTAAAAGCTTTCTTGAGCTTACAAAAATACTGTATCTACCATCCATAACACATCCGACAGATTTGTTGCATAACAATTATAGAAAGCTAGTCACACCGATGACCAGCCTTCAATAGAAGAACCTACATAATACATAGACATTGATGGACCTAGCAGAGGTACTTATATTGGTACCAAGCTGGTCCAGCATGAAAAAGATGCCCTCGTTCACTTTTTACGAATGAACTGAGATGTCTTCGCTTGAACTTTTACATAAATGTCAGGAGACAACCCTGCCATGGCAGGTCAAAGATTGAGTATCAACAACAACGCCATGGCAATCAAATAAAAGCAGAGACGACTCTCACCTCGTATTCAAGATGAAGTCAACAATGAAATTGGTAAAATGATCGAAGTCGGATTCATTTGGGAAGCTAAATACCTAGATTGAGTCTTCAACATTGTCACAGTTTCAAAGAAGAATGGAAAGGTCCGTGTTTGCGTGGATTTTACAGATCTAAACAAACACACTCTGAATGACAGGCTTCTTCTTCCAATCATTCATTAAATTCTCGATTCAATGGTAGGACACGAGCTCATATCTATGATGGATACAGCTTTCGGATACAATTAGATACCATTTTTAGACGATGATCAGGAAAAGACCATTTTCATTACTGAAAGAGGGCTTTACTGTTAAAGATTAATGTCTTTTTGACTGAAGAACGCCGGAGTAACTTATCAATGATTAATGATAACAATGTTCAAGGCATACTTAAGGAAGATCGTTTAAGTATACATCGATGACTTATTCTGCAAAAGCTTACAGAAGAAGGATCATATCATAGATCTCAATACGGTCTTCCACATCTTACATTCATACCGGATTAAACTCAACCCCGATAAATGTCAATTCAGAGTACACTCAGGCAAGTTCCTGGGACATCTCATCAGCAAAAAAGAGATTGTGGCCGACCCAGATCAAATTTGAGTTCTACTCAACATGTCGTCACCAACAACAAAGAAAAAATTCCAGAAGCTCGTTGGCAAGATCATCGTTATCAATCAGATCATCTCTAAGTCTTCAGATCGATGCCGATGGCTGTTCTTGTTACTTCGAGGATGTACCAAACAAGAAAAGATTCAACCCAATGAAGAGATCGTTTGGACAGAAGAATGTGTAGCAGCTTTTTAAGAACTCAAAACCTATTTGGAGAAGTCTCCCATAATGAGCACCCCAATAGACAATGAGGAATTGATCATTTACCTCGCAGTTGCAAAAAATTATCTTAGCTCGGTACTCATTCGAGTTGAAGGAAAGGTTGAAAAGCCTGTGTATTTCATCGGTAAAACTCGGAATGAGGAGCCCTCACTCTGGCAGAAATACGATATTTCAAGATCGAGCGACTCCTTCTAATTATCGTTTACACGTCACAAAAGCTTAAACACTACATCTAAGCTCATTCAGTCTGAGTTATGACAAACTACCCACTTTGGGAAGTTCTATCAAAAAAAGAAAAATCAAAAAGAGTGCAATAATGGTTTATAAGCTTGGGCGAACATGATATCATATTCTAGTAATGCCATTCAGAAAAAGGTCAAGCAGTTGCTGATTTTTAGCAGATTTTCCTGTAGAAGATCCAAATTGGAAAAAACACGACTCTGATCTTACAGACAAAATAACAGAAGATCCACCTACCAAACCTTTTGACGAACGAGCTGAATGGGTTACAAGAAAAGGATGGAGACTTCTTACAAATAGCTCAGCAGGACCCGCAGGGACAACTATTGGAATCATACTGATTACTCCATCACACGACAAAATTGAGAAATCAATCCACTTGGATTTTAAAGCCTTGAATAATGTCACATAATACGATGCCTTGATTCATGGGCCCAGTTTAACGCTAGAACTCGGCGCTCTCGAGCTATCAGTCAATACATATTCATTATTAATAGTTCACCACTACTCCGAACAATACAAAAAGAATGGCAAGATGGTTGATTATGCCGCCCTCGTTGTCGACAGAATGAGCAGATTCTACAAAATTACACTTCACTACCTTCCTCGTAGAAAGAAGAGACACGCCGATTCCTTGGCTTACTTAGTCGGGATCTTGGGTACAAAAGCGCGATATCACCACATCGAAGTGATCTCAACCCCCAATATTAATCTCCCCTTGATTTGTGCGATTAACACTTGGGGCGATGAAGATGAGGATGAGGATTGGAGGAAGCCTTTTATCGCCTATATTGGCATGGAGAACGAATGTGACGAGCCCCTTCCAGAAGACCCAAAAGAACGCAGATAGTTGAACAAAAATTCAAAATGATATACAGTTCAGACATGTTGTTTATATAGAAGATCACTAATTGGACCTTATCTAAAGTGCCTCTCCAAACAATAAGCAGATGGAATGCTCAAAGAATTACATAAAGGAACTTGTGACTCCCATACCGCAGGTCAGTCACTTATGAATAAAGCAATTATACAAGGAGTATTTTGGCCAGGAATGTAAAAACAAGCGGAGGAGAACTCATGAAAATGTGACACATGGCAATGACATGGACACATAATATGAGTACCTGCACTCGAACTCCACACGAGCAAGCTATTCTGGCCTTTCAAGAGGTAGGCACTCAATCTAGTGGGAAAATTTACTAATACGTCGGGTAACCGAAGGTTCTTACTTGTAGTAACAGATTACTTTACAAAATGGGTGGAAGCAGTTCTCCTTTGCCGAACTCAAGAAGAAGAGGTCATCTTATTTATCTGGGAACATATTATCACACAGTTTGGATACCCCCACCTGATTTGGATCGATAACGGGCTGCAGTTTATTAGAGAAAAGGTCATTACTTTTCTTAACAAATACAACATCATTCATTCCTCATCTAATCCAGACTACCCCCAAGGAAATTAACAGGTCAAAATCACCAACAAGATAATAGTGGATGGAATTAAGAAGAGGCTTTAATAACAAAAGAAAGGGAATTGGATGTGGGAACTGCCTCATATCTTATGGGCATACCGTACTATACCAAGACAATCATTCCAACAGAATACTACCATCCAATCAAAGATCACGAGCTAACAGACGAGGAAAATGAGTTTGAGGTAGCCTACAATATGAGCTAGATTGATGAGACTCGAGCTCGAGCTATTGCCAATCCAGGTCAATATCATCATATGCTAGCCAGCTCGTACAATAGAAGAGTCTGAAGCCGTGAGTTCCAAATCAGGGATCTAGTCCTCAGAGAAATCCCCAAGAGCAAAAAATAGTTAAATGTTGGAAAGCTCACTAAAAATTGGGAGGATCCTTTTCTAATCATTGGTCGTACTTGCCTTGGATCATACTACCTCATGACAAAAAAAGACATTCGATACCAAACCCCTGGAACACTAGGAGATTGAAACGATATTATCGCTAAATCCCTAGTTCCCAAGTACAAAATACATCTATTATCATTCTTTTTATTCTAAAAGTGAGATTTCAATCTCCAACAGTTTGCATATTCTTTTCTACTCAATAAAAACTTTCAAGTTTTTTCCTACATTATTCTCTACAGACATACGTGTCGTCTCTACTAAATATCAAAGATTAAAGCAAAGGTAACAACACTAGCTTTCAATCGATACATCTATACAAATATCAATGATTAAAATAAAGGTAATACTAGTTTTCAATCAATAATCTCTACTATCTCTAAAACACAAGATAAAGTATAAGTAATACTAGTTTTCATCTCTCTAAACATCTACAATACATAAACAACAGGTTACTTATACATGTTTTTTTAGCGGAAGGTCAGCTGCACTTTCCCCTAACATGGGAGGTCGTGAAGCCATAAAGTCTAACGCTCGAGCAGCTACAATCTTTCTTCCTTTCTTCTCTCGTTCTGCAGTAATGGAACCTATATCGGTTTCTATAGAGTTCAGGCAATTCCCTCGATCTATTTTAGCATTGCAGATACAACCTTTGAATATCAAACAATCATGTAGGGTATCCCTTTCGAACTCAAGCCTCTTTACTTTTTCTATGAAATAGGCAATTGCTGCCATTATCTCCCTTGAGTGCACCTCCCCCATAAAAATCCTGTGTAAGTTTGGAGCGGCCAACTTAGCAAAATTTACCTATAGTTTCTTGTGATGTTTATCCAAATGTGCGTAATGGGCCTTTTCTCACTCTAAGCGTCGCTCTAAGTTCGACATAGCATCAGTCAATTCCGACACCAGGCCCATCGACTTTTATTGCTCAACTCGATGTTTCTTTTTTAACTCCTACAATTCCCTATATAGAGGCACCAACTCCACATCATTTACATCACGTCCCCCGGTACTGGCATTAATCAGCATCTCATCATTTCACTTGATAGTTTCATTTAACTCTTTTTCTTTGAGGAGAGAAATATTTAACCTATCGCCACTCTCTCTAGCTCGTTCATTAGCTTTCCTTATGATAGCACGAATGAAAACTAAGTCTGCCTCCAACTCTTTAATTCGAGCTTGGGTATTAGCCACATCACCCTTCTCAGTCACAACCTCGGCGTCATTCCTTATCTTCTTCGACCTCTCTCCAACCTCGACCTTCTTGCCATGTAAACTTGTCAAGTTCGCCTTTAACTTTGCCACTCGTTCATTACATTTATCACATTGATTATGAGTTCTCCGAAGACTAACATTTTTTACTTGCATAGCATCACTCAATTTCTTCACTTCACTTTCGACACTAGCCAAACCAGTTTGATTTCCTTCTTATCCACTTGCCCCCTCAAACTAACAAGATTATCCTTCAGTTCCTTGGCTTCCACCACTAGCATTCTGATGCGGTATTGCGCGACATTCGCATCCTTACCTCTTGATCCAAATAATTCTACCATGCTCTTTAACTTCACCCCATCATTTTGCACACTAACAAGCTCCCCCTGCAGTTTTTTCCTTTTCAGCATCTTTACTTTCAATTTGCTGGGTCAAGTCATTCACAATCTTCTCCGCCTTAGCAAGCTTGATCTCCACTTTGACATACTGATCTGCGTTATCTTCACTTGCCTCTTTTATCCTTTCAAAATCGAGCTTACACTCATAATTGCATTCCATAACATATTTTTTACTAGCTCGAACAGCTTCTAACTTGGCCTGCACAAACAACTCAATTCAGCAATACTTCACAGATACAATCAATCTACTACAGTTTACAACATTACCCACATATCTAACAAAGTTTATATATCACGAGCCAACAAAGTGAGATGCTACTTAGCCATCAAGCTAGGAAGTTTTCTCAACCTGGTTGAAATGCCATATGCATCTCAGAATCAAATAAAACTATTGATTCTCTTATATTTCAAGGTATACTTTTTTATCACTGCCATTAATTTTCTTACATTTCCAACTAAAATGTGATTATGCGCTTCTTGGGTTACTCTAGTTCTCTTTTTAAGCTACAATACCTTCAAAAGTTTTCCACCTACAATGATTTTTCTCTGTCCGCTTACATTACTTTTCTCTATACTCTTATG
Organism: Kingdonia uniflora; assembly: GCA_014058105.1. Lineage (NCBI taxonomy): Eukaryota > Viridiplantae > Streptophyta > Magnoliopsida > Ranunculales > Circaeasteraceae > Kingdonia > Kingdonia uniflora. The sequence goes on from JACGCM010000578.1 coordinate 25,805, forward strand.
CCAACCCCAGAAAAAATACTTATCGAGCAATTCTAAAAAACAATTAGTTTGTTCTAACCTGAAGCTCCGTATGCGAAGTCAACAAAGTTGTTGAACAGTTTTGCTTCTTAGCGAGCTCTTTCTTTAATTCCTCAATTCTGAGGTGCAAACCTTTAAGTTCCTACAAATCAATATTTAAAACATATCTTAGACTACTTTATAATTATCCTCCAAATGTATTCCATACAATAATAGTATTTAACTTACAAATAAAATAAACTTCAATGTTTACTCTACCTTCTCATCCTCTCTTCCTCAGTTCTCAAAATCAGTCCACGCCGAGACCGCATCCAACCCTTGCACAGTCTCTTGAGGAGCTCAACCTTCAATATTAGGCTTCTCTTCAGCATTGTCCACCTCTACTTCCACAAAATTCCCCTCCATTATAGCCTCAATATTAGCCACAAAATACCCAACCTCCAGGAGCTTTTGACTGAGGTTAACAAGGGAAACTGTAACTTCCTCTACATTCTATTTTACCTCTACTGCGAGATCGCGCATAGTTACCTGGAACGAATCCATCAGGTCTGTTATCATAGAGTTTGAACGTTCCCTCTCCTATACTACGTCTGCCTCGAGCTGAGTAATTCTCTTCTCGGGCTCATTCCCCCCATCCTCGAACCCGAGGCAAATTCCTTTTAGCACACGAGAAACCTACAACAACGAGAACATTTTAGTTCGAGATTATGCAAAAAGAAACAAATCGAATTGTTACACTTACCCTATAAAACTTCAGTTTCATAGACATGTCTAAACCCTCTGCACCATCTCGAGTTGTCGACCTCAACTTGTTCTCTACCACTAACAACTCATCCTCCACCACCGGACTACTTCCAGCCTCCTTCATCTAACTCACTAAAGAAGGAGCATCCACTTTTCTCTTTTTTAAACCCGTTTCGGCCTCCACACTCTCTGTGGTCGCTGAGTTTGAATCATCAGCCTTCACCTTCCTCTTCGGATGTCGTTGAATTAATTTCCTTGATGTAGCCCCTGCAGGCTTCGGCTTCAGCGATATCGATGCAGCCATTACTAGTTTAGGAACTGCTTCGACATTTGATGTTGCCTATCCTCCATCTCCCGAGGTCACGCCAGTTCCAGCCATTTTTTTCTTAGCTTGAGACTTTTAAATTTTTTTCGACCTGCTGTTCGCCCTCTTGAATTTCTTTATCTCGAGCTCCAACAATACAATCTTGAGCTTCGTTCCTTCTCGAGCTACTGTATCAATCAACGATTCCTTTCTCACAACTTAAGAATGAGGATCTGTATACACAAAATATTATTACATACACACAGGACGCTAGCACAAAAACAACAGTTCGATATCGTAAACAATTACTTACTTTTCTTCAAAGTTTTATATATAAGGTCCATGGGTTCCTTGTTCACTCGTTGGAGACAGTCGCCTTTCACCCATATCATATTATCATTCCATACTCGTCCTATCAAATTAATGTAAAAGAACAAAGGTCGAGACGAACTGGACAAGAAGTAAACACCCCCAGTCGCCGTATAATATTTCACAGTATAGTACTATAACATGTCTAAAGGGGCTATCCTCCTCTCCGCCCCCTTGAATGCTTGCCTTCTATTCAAATTAACGCACACATTTATCGCCTCTCACGCATTCTCATTCAGTTGGGCAGGACATGCCTCAATGGCATTCAAAATACCTTTAGCCAAATTACTTAAAGGCACCATAAGCCCAAAATATAATTGGGCAAGGTAACACAAGAATCCCTCGTTCTATTTACTTTTGACATCCCCATTGAAGAACTCAAGGGAGATCGACTCCTATACTCTCCTCTCACGTCTCTCGTGCTCCAAATCGGGAAGCAAGAAAAAGTATTTCTCCACATTTTTAATGGTACACCCCCTAATTAAGCGACCTCCCTGCATGTTCTATCACCTCACCCCATACACCACCTAAACTACTTTTAATTTTGCAAAACTCCTTTAACACGTCTGAATCTAGAGGATATGGAAAGTAGTTACAAGGGAAATCTGGAAACAACAAGTTATTGTTCCCATCCACTTCTAACTCTACTACGTCTGAGCTCTTAGTTACTTGCTCGCCCACCACAAATTCTACAATATCAATTCCTACAGGTACATCCTCGGTCGCACGACCAGAGGTTGAAGTCTCTATATCAAGCGTATGCTCCAAATTGAGGCTTGTTTCTAAAAAGCTTTCTCACGCTTCAACCTACATATAAGTCCAGGTATTCAAATCAACTTTCTTTATAATGTATTTATTTATATATATACCATACCCAACATATATGCTTTTTCATACAAGACTCCAACTTACACAAAAAATAACTTTTTCAAGGAAATAACTAATATAGCAAACTTTTCAAAATTCAAATATACCCAAAAATCATAATTTTCAAAACCCTATACATATGCTTCTTCTAAAATCACAAAACAACAAGAAATCAATACATTCAGCAGTAGCCCACTAACCTTCAACGTCAGAAAACGAATTAGGGATTTCACACGCCTCATCTTTCACAATAGCACTGCACAAACAAAGTTTTTTTTAATCTCAACAATGGCACGACCCTTTTCCCTCCAGCTGTGATGACTACTCTCGTTTACTCTTTCTCCCTATATTATCTACAACCTAATTTTTCCTCTCTCTCTCTTTCTATCTAAATTTTCGTCTCCATATTTTTTGAAAACGTTTGGATAAAGAAGAGGAAAAGGTATTTATACTTTCTCTCTCCAACCACTGGCAGTTGTTGGGGCTCACACAAGCTACCCTCAATTTTGGAAATGAGGCGTCTCTTCCACTATTCTTGTCAGACGTTTCGTACCTTTTGGGTAAAAACACATTTTTGTCATTACCCCAAGTCCTAAATTTAAATGTATTTCTCTCTCTTCTACCTAAATCACTCTCACATCTTCCCATACTCATGATGAAACACTCCACTTACACGCAATCAAACTTTGCCTCCAACAAAATCAAAATTGATAATTTGTTTCCTATTCTCCTACTCTTGTTACTTATACAACTTCTGACGTCATTTCCAATACTACACCATTTCAAAATTTAAATATTTATTTTCAACAATATTCACAACAAACATGGAGCAAATTAAGAACAGAAGTGTTATCACTCTATTTTACTTATATTTATTCGAACTAACAGAAGTTTACCATCTCAAACATAGTCAAACATAAAATATCCAAGATGCCCTAGAGCACTACACCTAATGAGTGTAGTCTGAGAAATCCTTTCATTTTCCTCAGTTATTTCCTCCAGGGCAATTTCCTTCACCACACTTTTTTGCGTTTCAGGCTCAACGATTAATTCACAAAATACCTCACACTAAAAGTGATGCCCAACCTCGTTCTCCCTCGCCCTCAAAGTCAAACCATCAAACTGTATTACAGATTCGGGCAAATTGGCATCATAATCTAGCCTCCCAAATATCATCTCACGAACTTCAACAACCTTTATCGCTAAACGTACCTCAGACGCATGTCGAGCTCTTTAAGAACGAGTCCTCACCATTTTTCCTCCTTAAAACTACTATTTTCAACTTCTTTATACCCAACAATTGTGATCACATCAGATTCCCCCCCCCCCCATTTACCATATAGGATGATACATATCAAACACCCCTTATCTTAAAATTCCACACCCTCAAATCAAGCTTTTGAACTGATCTCAAACTCTATTGCACATGTTTAACCTTCATTACACACATATCTACACATATTAAATTTTTAGTTTTACGACAGTTCGGTCAAATAGATTTTCAGTTCGATATAATTATCTGTTAAAGCAGCTCGGTTTCATTGACTTTCAATTTGATACTCTTAACTATTTTGTACATTCCACATATATATCTTACAATTTCCATCACACACAGATCGATCTATCGAAATTTCAATTTACCATGCTACTTTCTAGTTCGATGTATCAACACATTTACTGTAAAACTTTTTCATTAGCTCAAAAATTCCTTACCGAATACTTAACAGATATCACAAAATTTTAGAAACTTCTTACAGATCGATCTACAGGCTTCAATATATAGCAGTTATCCATAATACTTCAACTCCGAAACCAGAAGCTTCTCCCGCATGAAATACTTCTGCAAGAAAACGAATATGGTTGTAATAGATAGAAGCATACTTCCAATCTGAAACCACTTCCTGGGATGTATACCGATTTTCTCATCCGACATACACGACGTTGCTTACCTAACATAATCAAATGATGGAACTGCCACATCTGATAATAGTCATTCTTAATCTCTGCTGCTTCCTTATCCGCCATCTTATGATACGTTCGAGTAACAGGTATGGGAGTGGGAAAATCTAAAGGTTGGTTGCCAAGACATTGCAACTGGAGCTTCTGTACTTCTGTAAGAACCCTGGCTTCATATACTTAGCATCTAGTAGCCACCATTATCAATACAAGAAAATAGAGACTGAGTACTTTCAGAGGGATAACCGGTGATACAGTACAATAATATTTATAGAAGAACAACATTCAATGCAAGGAAGATTTTCTAAGGCAGTCATCATTCAAGATAACACTTATTGGGAAACCTAAAAGCCAAATACATCAGTCTTTTCCAACACAATCAATACCAAATCCAGTCTTCAATACAGAAGTCACAAGTTTTAAACCATTCCACTTCCACGGTATACCTTTCCAAATTCCAACACAAAAACATTCACCAGGCGTTTCTCAACTAAAGCCACATGTACCTTCAGTTGCGAGGGGCAATTATAGGGACCTGTCCCTCGACCTATGCCAAACTTGAACTGCCTTAAATAACATACTCATGTATTATACACGTGACATACATAATCAATAATGACACCTGGACCATGTACTGATAAAAAACGTGGATCGAACACTACAGATACAATATGAACAGGTCAAAGACACCTGTCTCCCACGAACTAACAGTTACACATTCAACTACCACCTGCCCCATTTTCAGAAGAACGTGCCTTAACATGATAACGAACTAAGAGTAAGGTCTATAAAAAGAATGAGTTCTAGAGGAGAAAGGACAAAGAATTTTATACTACAATACCAAAATTTTCTAGATCAAGAGATAAAAACTTGTAATCAAATATCAGCCTCAAGCAATAAAATTACAGTTACTAAAATCCTCAAACAGAGGTTATAGTTTTTCACCTATTCAAAGGTTTTCACGTTAATCACCTATGTCATTTTTATATTGGGATATACTAATTCTTGTCAAATTTATATTTGGTGTAAGAGCTAATTTTGTAACATTTCGAGCTACGAAATTATGTCATTACAGTTGTCATATGTGATGTCCAGTCCTAAGTATAATCATCATGTTTTATCAAGTAATATCAAGGGAACAAGAACTTAGAAACCAAAATATAACCACTTTTCTCTCCACCGTAACTACTTCATGCGCCTATCCACCAACAAAACACACGTGTAGGTTTCTCCTATTAGTGTTTTGAGGCTTTTTTTTACAAGCCACGTGTCAACAGCAAACAATGCCAAAAAAAACTACAAACAAACTGCATGTTACTTCTCCTCATTCTCTTTAACAAACCAATACCATTACTTCTCACAAATCATCCACTCTGTCGTCTACAGCCATACCTTCACGCGTTAGTAAAAGGTATATATTTCTCTGTTACTGATATGTTTGCAACTACATAGTCTGTTACACATACTCTCCCTCATTTTGCATGGTTTGTACTATAAAATTCAGGAAGGTAGGATCGCATGGAAGTTCGAAGGAAGTCATGAAAGTTATGATCTAAGGTACATCAACCATTATTTATTTACTGTTTGTAACTACTGTAATTTCTATTTTTATGATTAATAGACCATTTGATAATGCTTTAATGTTTCCTTGATTGATAATCATCATTTCTTAAGATAATTAAAGTGTTGTTTTCGAACTAACGGCCACAAGCTCCACAAAGTATCTTCAACAACTGTTAAAGAATCTACAAGAAAAATCTCTATTATGTTCTCATTTCCAAGGTTTGCAACTTCATTTCAATCACAAATTTATATCTAATATCTCAATTTCTCACTTGTAGTTTGATACTTGAGTTCTGTATTTGATCTGTGGATTTGTAGGATGAACTTTGTGATTACAGAGAAAAAGAATAATCTTTCTTACTATAATGTCTTGGTTATGATATCTTTCATTTAATGTCTTAATTAATTGGTTTTATTTCTACCTCATATTGAACTCTTTTTGATAATGGGCATATTTAAGGCATGTTTGGCTAGGTCTGTAATTGAATAGTTCCCTTCAAAGTGGTTATCGGGGTAAAATTCTGAAATGCGTTCTCTTAAATAAAGGGAGGGAAAGTGGGTAAGTTTAGGTCCTATTTGACACTTTATTCTTATAAATAATATACTTTTGAAAGCCATATGTGGTGGGTATCCCTAAGTCCTGTTTGGCACCATTTCTCCATGATAACAGATGGGTAGCCTTCAGTCCTGTCTGGCACAATTGCTTATGATAGTAACATAACTTTGCTTCAATTGTTCGTAACCAATCAATGAGTACTAAAAATCAACAATTCACAATTACCAAAGACAAGAAAAGAAAGCAGGCTTTGTCATCGAGTCAAGTATTTATAACATCTGGGATGATATTCAGTAAAACAAACCTACTTAATAACTTATTTAAACATCTTGAAATATGTTTCCCGATTTCAAGAGGACATTACATTCTCATATCCATGATAATGATATCTCATTGTATAAATCTAATTATATTTAGTGCTTACCTAATATATCATATACTCAACATGCACTGCAAATTATCATATAGATTACAGATATATGCTACGTCTATACTTTGTTCACACATTCATACTTTGTTATTTCTTCTCCAATAATCAAACACTATAATTATACTTTGACTATAGTATTTTATGTAAACTATATACATTATTTGCCCATAATCCAAACTATGTATACATTTTGTCAATTTCGATTGTAAACATAGATATTCATTGAGGTTCTAAATATTTATACGAATAAATTACTATTACATTCTTTAAATTAAAAAAAATAAACTTAATTGTATTCTATAGAATACACCTTGCAAAAATTACAATCAATATGAAATACGAAATTCTTGAAGCAACCAAATCGTTTAAGATCCTTTCATAACAATGGCATAATGTGCAAGACGTGAAAGAGACAAAATGGTTCAACGTGCATTGATGTATGTAATATCATTTTTTGAGCCTGAAGATCAAGTTTATGTTAGAATCGTATCCCAACGAACAAGACGTGAAAGATAATGAAATGCTCAACATGGATTGTCGGACGTGATACTACTTCTAGACCTTATATAACAAGTCTCTGTTCGATTCACTCCTCAACGTGCAAGGCAAGAACAATAATTAGTGATAGAGCAACAACGGGAAGTTCAATTAAACTATCAAAAACATAATGATTTTCAATATTGCAAAGTAATAGCAACTTATCAAACACTAGAAGCACCTCGAGTAGGAATGGCACAATGTGATATCTCAGACAGTGTAATGATATTGAAAACGAGATGGGAAATAGAACATGTTGATATTCAAAAAGGGAAGAACCCACAAAAAAGAAGTACCACTAAAAAAATTTGCAACTACTAAAACAAACTTCACAAGAGCAGAATACATCTTCAACAATAATCAACCATCCAAATGCCAATTAGCACAACGTGCTAGACGAGACAAAGAAATGCAAAATAAAGTACTGACTATACATAACTGTAAGGGCCTAATTTCGTAATAGCTCGAATATGCTCTTACATCGAATGTACCTGTGACACAATTAGTATAACTAATAATATAAGGTGATTCACGTGGTTAGTGTAATGGCCTAATTCTGTAAGCTTGAGATGGCCCAAAATTAGCTCTTAAACCAATATTCCTATGACAAAAACTAATATGAAATAAGAAATGACACAGGTGATTTAGCGTGGAAAATCTCTGAATAGGTAAAAAAAACTACGACCTCGAGTTGAGGGTTTTAATAATAGTGACTTTTATTGCTTGAGGCTGATATCTTATTACAAGTGATCTCTCAAACTAAAAATACTAGATCTTGTAAATAAAAAGTTTAAAATTTTGAGAATCTAGAAAATATAGTTTTCTTGATGATTTCTCATATATCTTTTCAGCGGTCCCTGTATCTTTTGGAACTTTTTCTTTATATAGGCCATTTCTGCAGTTCTTTATCGTGCTAAAGCACGTTCTCCATACAATGTGGTAAGTGGCGGTTGATTGAGCAACTGTTGAGTTCCTGAGAAATGGGTATTTTTAACTTGTTCATATTTTTATGTTGAGCTCGACCCACGTTCTTTATCAGTTCGTGGCGTAGGTGTCAATGCTGACTATTTATGTTGCATGTGGAATGTTTGAGTATGATATGGAGGTAGTTCAAACTGGAAATATCTCAAATTGGGTTAAATCGAGAGATAGGCGTGTAAACTTTTGAATAGGTAAAAATCACGACCTCGGCTTGAGGATTTAGTAACTATTAGTTTGTGGAAGACGTGTCCTTGACTTGTTTTATTTCATTGGGAGTGTTAGAGCCACGTTCTTCTTCAGTTCGTAGTCTAGGTATCATTATTGACATTGTATGCCATGTGTATGTTGCATGAGTCTGGCATTAGATCAATTCGATACTATCCCAGTTCGAGGGACAGGTCTCTGCAATCACATTCTCTCAACTGAAGGCATAGGTGTCTTGAGTTGAGAAGTTTTAATCAAGTTTGTTACAGGAATGTGAATAGGTTTTATTTGACCAAGGTAATGATGGACTTTGCTGATGTGGATGTCTGTTTCACATAATTGTAAATTACTATTGGAGATTATACTATTGTAATAATGTGGCTGTTATAACTAGTTGTTGGGAATCTTCTGTGTATTGAATACAGTTTTTCCATGAGGCAGTAGAGGCAGACGAAGATTATTTTCAGTTGTTCCGCTTCCATTGTATGTACATATCGGGGCAGCGGCGTAGGGGGCATCTTTGGCTGTTGGCGGATGTCGGCATGTAATGTGTGTTGGTCAAATTGGATAAACTAATGGTTTACCTGTAATATGAAATGTGTTGGTCAAATTGGATAAACTAATGGTTACCTGTAATATGAAATGTGTTGCTCGAATTGGACGTACCAATTGTTAACCTGTAATGTATTGGTCAAATTGGATGAACTAATTATTGACCTGTAATATGGTGGTCGAATTGGATGAACCAATTGTGATCTATAATGTATTTGTCAAATTAGATGAACCAATTGTTAACCTAGAATGTATTGGTCAAATTGGATGAACCAATTGTTAACCTATAATAGATTAGTCGCATTGCATGAACTAATTGCTGACTTAAAATATTATATTGGTCGAATTGGATGAACCAATTGTTGATCTAGAATGGATTGGTCGAATTGGATGAACCAATTGTTGACCTAGAATAGAATGGTCAAATTGGATGAACCAATTGTTGACCTATAATGGATTGGTTGAATTGGATGAACCAATTGTTGACCTAAAATGTATTGGTCTAATTTGATGAACTAATTATTGATCTAGAATGAATTAGTCGAATTAGATAAACCAATTGTTGACCTTGAATGTATTGGTCGAGTTCGCCCCCAAGTATGATTTAAGTCGATTGACTGAATCCAATACTTGGGGTTTGTATGTTAAAGGACGAAAGTAGCAACTTTATATGCCGACCTTAAGCATGACTCAACTCGAATACCTCAACCTCGAATACCTTATTGGATATGGGCTTGATAATAAATTGTAATAGCCACGAGTACCTTTTTGGATACGATCTTGTTAACGAGCTTAAATTGAGGGCTAACAGAAAGCTTCATAATGAGGTATGAGGTCAAACATGGACTTTGGCAGCAAGTTTCCCTTTCATGATTTTTCTACATCTGTTTTAACTCGTTTCTTATCACCCTGGACATCGTTGTTGCGTTCACTATTTCTATATGAAGATGGACCTTTTGCGGCTATGACATTTTTAGTAGATTTATGCCTTTCGGACATCATCCTCTCTAAGTCGATATATTTATTAATTTTTTCAATCGTGTCTTCCAAAGTTGAAGGTTTGTTCAAGAAAAGGTACTCTTTGGCTTTCCAATTGAGTTGTAGTGCGTTGGTAAATGCTGAAACGGCTGTCTTTTGATCAAGATTATCAACCTTTAGAGCAAGTTCAAGAAACTTATTTGCAAAGACTTCAAGCTTCTCCCCCTAAGACTGTTTGAGACTGATAAGAATGTATAAATTCTCCTATTTATTTTTGTAATGAGTGTATGTCTTGATGAAGATCACCGGTAACTGGTCGAATGTGAGGATTAAATTTTTAGGAAGAGAATGGAACCATCGGAGGGGGTCCCCTTGGAGACTGGCAGTGAAAAATTGACAGAGGAGGTTGTTTAAGTTCGAATATAATCCCAATGAATCTAGAAATTGTTAGACATGCTCTTTAGGATCAGTGCCCTTGTATTTACAATTTTTTAGATTATGGAAACCTGTCGGTACTTTCATATCAAACAGCTTTTTGGCAATCGGACTACCCTATAATTTGCTTAACTCGTCCTTACTACTGAGAGCTTGAGCTTCTATTAATTTCTTAATTCACTGATCGATGTGTTCCTGTGTGACGTACTGACGTGGCACTGGAAGGACTTGGCGTGCAGGTCAGGATATATGAGCACCGCATCCCTCAGTCAAGCATTTATGAACTGGCACCCTGGATAAAGGTTGTGGCTCATCTTCTTAATACTTAGAGGGTATGCATCTTCTGCTAATTTATGACTGATCTACCCATCCTAAATAAATTAAAGCTTTTAGTACATATGGATCGTTGCGTTGATACCTGAAAGCTCCTCTGCTAGTTGTGCCTCGAGGTCCCAACCTATCCCATGCTGAATCCCTGAAAGTCATTGGTATGGCCTCTCATTCTCGGGGGGCCTGAATCTGTTGATTGTCTTGTAGTGCTTTCAAGGCAGTCTACAATGTGGTCATCTATTCTCCATATCATTTGAACTCTATTTGTCGAGCTCTACGTTCATCTTTAAGTTCTTATTCGCGAAGCTCCTGGTCATTTACCAACTAACATTCGAGTTTGTTCCGTTTCTCTATTTCGGCATTAAGGTTCACCCTTAATTCTGCAAGCTGATCAGGTTCGATGCAGAAGTCATGTTAAACTCCTATGGTCGATCGCTTAGAAGTCACCATGATTAAATATTGATCGTTAAGTAACTATCTGCCTTCGGATTTTGTAGAAATATCTTCTTTCTCACAGACGATGCCAAATGTAAGGGCATAATTTCATAATAGCTCGAATAAGCTCTTTCACTGAATGTACCTGTGACACAATTAATATAACCAATAATATAAGCTGACACAAGTGGTTAGCGTGGAAGCCTTTGAATAGGTAAAAATCATGACCTCAGCTTGAGAATTTAGTAACTATTAGTTTGTGGGAGACAGGTGTCCTTGACTTGTTATGTTTCATTGGGAGTGCTCGAGCCATGTTCTTCTTCAGTTCGTGGTTCAGGTGTCATTGTTGACAGTGTATGTTGCGTGAGTCTGGCAGTGGATCAGTTTGGTAATTCAAGGGACAGGTCCATATAATAACCAACCAAAAAATAATACAACTTCCCATCGTAGTAACATAAATTTCAGCATGGTGCTCCAATAACAAACATTGAAGGGAACAATAAAGTTCACAATAATACATTACCAAGAGTTCATATACCACCGCTTCACAACAAGTAAGTATTTAACCAACTACCTAATTTTGAAAGATTTAACTTCATATCTATAATAACTACATGCAAACTATCTGCAGTTTCAAATCAACCATGCAAGAAGTTGGTATACTCCAAAATGTGTAAAATTTATTGGGTCGTGCTCAGCAGTTAAGTCCACTTATTAAGATTGGCCAGTCTTCAACAAACCCTAACAAAATACCACATCAAGTATTTGAAGTAGGTGAATCATCTATGAGAGACAACAATACGTAAGTTATTGCACTTTGCAATCATATAATTTTAATTTTATGACCACAATTCTAACCTTCGAACACTTGCAGAATAAACTGATTTTCTCAACTACCAACTCACGGGGAGTACTTCCATAACAAACATGAGTACAATTCAAGCGATATTGAAGCTGAACTATATCCTTCAATACAAGGTATACGACATAATCTTGGAAGTATGGATGTCGAGTGCTCCTCATGTACGCTCTACACTGGATGGATGAAAGATTGACAGGATCATCTCAATATTGACCTTTATTCAAAAAATGTTGCTTTCAAGGAAAAATACGACTACCTTTACTAGAATCTCTCCCACCACATTTCAATCATTGTACAATGATGATACTTTTTAGGCCAAATATTTTCGCAACAATATCCGACAGTACAACACTGCTAATGCATTTACAAGTCTAGGAGTTAGGTTGGATGACTGCATTCTTAATGGAAGGGGTCCTATACCATTCTCAATCCACAGGGAGCTAAAACACAGAGTCGGTGCTTTACTACCTGAACAGATACACTATCCTATTTATGTCCAACTTTACATATATGATTCTTCCTCTGCTCTAAATGCACGTGCAGATCGCAACCCCCAATTGGATCTAGCTATCTTGCAACTTATCCAAGACAATTTACTGGAGTATAACCCTTTTGATAGAATATATCGACAAGCATACGAAGTCTTGAAAGAGGCATCTTCTGCAAATGGCCAGAATGTAAACGTTCGTGCATATCTTCATTACAGCTCAAGAACAGATCGTCGTCGCTACAGTCTCCCATTGTTTAATGAGATTGCAGTGGTACTTCCAGGGGATAGACATGAACCGTGTAGCACAAGAGATATTATCATACATCTAAGAAGTGAACAAGAATTGATGCGAATAAGTGAATGCCACCCAGTTTATTTATCGATGCATTACGTCCTTTTGTTCCCTCAAGGACAAATGGGTTGGGAGCCTGAGATGAAGAAGTAGGACATCAATTACAACCGACCGTTAGTGTAAGATGACTGACCCAAATGGATTTATATTCTTACCGGCTCTTCCAACGACCTACTGAGTACTCAGCTATTTTGAGAGGTGGTAAATTATTTCAAGAATTTTTGGTAGATTCTTGGGCTGCAACTAAGCAAAATAGGCTAACTTTCCATATATAAAAAAAACCAAGATAAGCTAAGATTAGAGTTATATGGGGGATTGAAAGATTTGGTAGGTATTGGCTTTACTTCAAAAGAGGTGAGAAAATATCTAATTTTACCATCATCATTTATTGGTGGTCTCAGATCTATGTCTGAGATATTTCAAGACTCGATGGTAATTACCCGTCATAATGACCATCCATATATTTTTTTAACGATGACTGTAAATCCTAATTGGCCAGAAATAAGAAATGTTCTTCCACCGCACCAAAGTGTGACAGATCGAACAGACTTAGTTGCTAGAGTTTTTAAACTTAAGCGTCTTCTCAAATGAAAGAAATAAAAAAAGGCAAAGAATTTGGAAAAGTACTCGCTTATGTTTACACAATCGAGTTCTAGAAAAGTGGGTTGCCCCATATGTAAGCGTTATTCTTTCTACAACAGTCAGATAAAATCCATAACCGCGATCAAGTTGATAAGATAGTATCTGCCAAATTTCTTGATCAAAGCTTTGACCAACATTGTATCAGACAATTAAAAGATGCATGATCCACGGTCCGTGCGGGACCCAAAATCCTTATTTAGCTGGTATGAAAAATGGAAAGTGTACCGAAAAGTATCCACGAGACTATGCGGAGGCTACAACAATGGATAAAGATGGATATCCTGCATATTGTAGTCGTAAAACAAGTACAATACATGAATTGGCAAACAGGAAAGAGGTTGACAATAGAGACGTGGTTCCCTACAACCCAATTCTGACAAGAATGTTCGATTGCTATATCAATGTAGAAGTTTGTGCAGGAGTTCAATGCATGAAATATATACACAAGTATATATACAAGGGATATGACCGCACCACTATGGTTTTTTATGGAGATGATGAGATCCAACAATATATTGATTCAAGATATATTAGTCCCTCTGAAGCGGCATGGCGTTTATTCGGGAATTCGATGCATGAAGAAATATCCTCAGTTACTAGGTTGGCACTTCATTTGCCTGGGATGTATAATGTAGTATATGATGAGAGAGGACCAATTGAAAATGTAATTGCAAGAGCTGAAAATTAGGTATCAACATTGACAGGGTTCTTCGATTGTTGTACAACATATGAAGATTCAAGGAAATTCACTTACCAAGAATTTCCAGAATTCTATACATGGCACACGGATACAGGAATTCGGCTGCCAAGAAGTGGTGCTAAATAGATTGGAAGAGTATATTTTGTAGTACCAAATTCGGGGGAGAGATACTACCTACGGTTACTTTTGACAGTCGTAAAAGGCCCCAAATCTTTTAAAGATTTTACGCACTATAAATTGTGTTATACATAACACATTTAAAGTTGCGTGTGTTGTACTCGGTTTGCTTGAAGATGATCGGGAATGGGTATAATGCCTAGAAAAAGCTTCTATTACGCATACATGGTATCAGTTTAGGAGGTTGTTTGCTGTTATTCTTATTTATTATTGTCTAATTGATCGCAATGGCCTGTGGAATAGATTTAAAATTCATATATGCGATGACCTAAAATATGTAAGTCAAAACACATCCAATTCCAAACCCAACAGAGCACCAAGTTACAGATTACGGGCTATACTTATTAGAACAACTACTTCAAGTGATAGATGAGAGCTTATCAGAATTTGATTTGGAATATTCAACTGAAGATTGGAGCAAAGAAATACAAAACAAACTAATATGGGAGCAAGAATAAAAGGCAAGCGTAATCTCTCAATAATGTAAATCAGGTCAATGAAGGGCAACGTTTTGCTTATAACGTGGTGGTTGATTCAGTCAAAAATGATTAAGGGTCAATTTTCTTCTTGAGTGGAACCGCAGGATTGGGAAAAACTTGTGTACACAACTCTATAACAGTCATTTGTCTTTCTTTTCTTTTTTTCTAGGCAAGCTTGGTTTAGGTAGACCCGTTACCAGATATATAGAAAGAAAGGAATGTACATGGTGGGGACAACTCCCCCTAATCCTTAAAGAATCAACATGAACACCTGGGGAGGGGGAGAACCAAACACCCAAAAGGAAAAAATAACCTGAAACAACAGGTATACTCAAAAAAAGATTACAAATAAGCAAAACAAAAGAGACTTGTACTATGGATCTGGCTCTTTATGAAGTTTTTCTATCGTAGTTAACACTTCTTGCTTGACCCTTTTACTCAGTAAGGAGGCATCTTCACCACTAGGTCTAACACGAGGACTACCATAAGAAATAATAAGCCCCAACTCTTCATCCATCGTAAAAACAAGTTGATCTTTATCTTTGATTTCCACACCAAAGATAGGCCTCTTCTCTGTCATCTTAATTATCTCTTCAGTGAGATCAATTGGAATGTGAACAATAATACCACTTGTAGAACAAAGTAGGTTTATACCTAGTGGTTTTCCTCAGCTTCTCCCAACCATCTTTGTCCACTACGATCTTTGTATTATTTATGGTCTTAGCCACATCTTTTGTCCCAACTTTGGCAGCCCAACTCAAATAAGCTTTTGACTTAGCTTTATTAGCTATAATACTTACATTCTTGACAATGCTTAGATTTTTTGAACAATTCAAAGTAATATGTCCAAAGACTTTACACTCACTACACTTTGACTGATATTTCTCGAAATAAATACACTTCACGGTAGTGTTGCATTTATTACTTTCGCTAGAATTTGGACCAATCAAAGGGAATCTAGTATTTGAGGCAGGAATGATTCACTACAAGGGAAATAATTGCTTAAGAATAAGTTTGATCATAAAGTAATATAATAAAAATTTCTATAAGCCAAAATAGCTCTAAAAACTTTCACGACATAAGACATATTCATATGATTAGAACTAAAAGAGAAAGAATTATCACAAATCTTGAGTATAGTAATGAATTATGTGAAAGGAGCAAGGAAAAATATTGACATGTGAAAATTTAGAGCCTAGGTCACTAAGGGGCACCAAACCCTGGCAACCTAAGCCAACTGGTTGGGATTGTCGACCAAAGACTCATATTACTAAGGCTTCACTAAGAAAATAAGTACCAAAATAAAAAAACTTATAATTATTCTCCAAAATCAATAACATAATTCGAATTGACTATGACACTTGTCAAACTGATCGTTGGTTTTGTTTCACAAAATACAAAATGACTGGATATTGAATCAAAAGCCTCTAAATAAAGTTGTAAGTGCAATAACTATTTTTACAACACTTGAGGATATTAGAAAAATATGTGAAATCTCATTTAATTATTTGGTAGTATGTCTAATTTTGGATAGTTCTTCGAGATCTCTAGTTATATATATGTGAAAGAATTAAATTTTAAGGGGTTCACTTTCTTAATGTTTTTACTATTATCGGATATCGATAAGTTCATCGAAATGACCTAATAAGTATCTAAACTACTAGAATGCCCTTATTGACTTTCGTGGGTATAGTCACTGCAAACCCTCACGAGACAAAACTTGTTCTATATGGGTAACCTATATGCTTAACGGCTTGTTGCATATGTTAAATGCAACCGTCTTAACCATGAAAATGTTACATTTTTATTATTTTTCTTTTCTCGATGACTGGCAAACTTTAAGTTTTGAGGTGTTTGATGGGCATGTAGAAATACCCATTTTACCCTACTTATTTAAGGGTTCTAAACTTCATTTTATTACTAAAAAAATTAATTATTGATTTATTATTATTTTAGGTTATGTTAGATAAGAGTGTACAAAAAATTAAATTTGAGTGCTAAAGCTGCAACTGTTTGAGAATACCACTTATATAAGCTATAACTCAGAGCATCTTCAATAGAAAACAAATCTCAAGAGCAAATCAAGAAAATATTTGACATATTAAAAATATTTTATAAAAATATTTCAAATTTTTATACTGAGTATATATTTATGAATAAATTCTAAAATTTGATTATATTTGATTTGGTGAAAATAATATTTTACTAAACATGTAACCCTCTCCTTCATCTATAAAAAGAGAGGTCTTGACCATGAATGATCATTCAATTTTGAGAGCTTGAGAGCATTGTTTAGAGATTGAAGTTCTTGGAGTTGCTTGTAACCTCGGAGCAATTGACCTTTTATAAGTTTTATTTGATCAATAAAGTTTTTTTTCCATTATCATCATGTCATTCTTTTTACTAGTATGTTGTATTTTAGGATTTATGTCTAGCTAAACCATCCTCTAGGGAAGAGGATGAAGTCGTATTCAATATGATCAACTAAACGTAAATTGTTTATTTTGTTTTAACGTCAAACCATCTTTATGTTAACAATTTTATTATTGGTTCATGACCAAATTGATATGAATCAAGTTTCATGAATGTTAATGTGGTTTATTTCAGTTGCACAATTATTATTAACATTGGATTGTGAATCAAAGATTAACGGGACATATGTAGCCTACTTTAATGTTTCGTATTTTCACATATGATTTTGCATCTAATGTATTTTGATAAATTTGATTCTTAAGAGATGGTAAATAGACATTTGGTCAAAATTATTATTTCTTCCAAGAACAATTTATGCTTGTATTTACGTTGAGTATATATTTACGGTGAATCTCTGTTTCCCCCTAGTCTTTAATCTATTTGTAACCCAAAAATCTCTTAAAATTTTATTTAGTTCTTTTATTTATTAGTTTAGTAGTTTGATTTGAAAATATTATCTAACGATTGTTTGGCCTAGTGAACGACAAAACCCGAAACCTATATTAACAAAACTCAATTTGATACGGTTTTATCAAACATTATCCTCAGCTATAATCTTTGATCTGTAATCATCTTCGCTTAATTCACAAACATCTACCTCCATTGCAGCTGAATTTTTGCTTGGACATTTGTTCAAACAGTTGTCATGCAAAAGTTATTTTTCCCCAAAATTATAATCAAGGATTGAGTTGTTAACCCCCTCAATTTGAGCATCGTTCAATTCAATTTCAGAATTACTAACCATATCAATTTGAGCATCATATATCCTAAATACAGAAACCCCACAAGTTTCACCAATACCATTGTCAACAAGAGCATTGGTTCTCACACTAGTTTCATACAAAGTTCTTGCCTCAATGACCTTGATCAATTTAGCTTCTTTTTATTTCATTTGGAAAATAATTTGTTTCAGCTTCTCTTCTTCAGGTAAGAGTTTTTTATTCTGAGGAAAAGCCGTTGCTACATCCAAAACTCGAGTTGTCGGAGTTCTTACTCTCACAAATCGACGGGGATTAGATTGGTCTCAAGTATTTATTGGAGAAGATGGTTTATCCTGAACTCTAAGAGAAGTGGTGGGTTCAGTTTGAAGAGAAATTGGTGGGAGACCTATGGGAGAATAAGATGACTGGCATTGGCCGCCGACCATGAAGGGAACAGGTTAGCAGTCGGTCTCTCTATCTTTTTCTCTTTATAACAGCCATTTGTCGCAACGAAGACTAAATTGTTGTAGTTGTAACATCATCAGGAATTGCATCGTTATTGTTAAATGGGGGCTAGACATCCCATTCGACCTTTAAGATCCCTATAAATGTCTTTGGCAACACAATGTGTAGATTCTCCAAGTAATCTTTGCATGCAAAGTTATTCAGAAAAACAAAACTTATAATCTGGGATGAAGTGCTAATGTAACACAGATATTGTGTAAAAGCATTAGATCGATCACTCCAAGACGTCCTAGAAAATAAGAGACTATTTGAAAAAATTATAGTTGTTTTAGGTGGTGACTTCTGTCAGATTCTTTTTATAGTACCAAAAGGTGTGCATGAGGATATCGTATCTATTTTTTTAAGAAGATCGAACATATGGGCATATGTACAAGTACTGTTATTATCAAAGAATATGTGACTTATTAACAACAACTCAAGCGGTGTTGCTTTCGCAAACACATTACTAAAGGTACTCAACTTTTTTATATCTTAATTATTGCTTGCTATAAAACTTTTGATAATAAAATTACATCATCATGTAATGGGATCGAAACTAATCCAGCCAATTTGTTTGCAGATTGAATCTAATACTTCAGAAATGGTCGAATTACTATCTGCGATTAATAAATACCAAAATATCCCAGAGCTCATTAATAGCGTCTACCCTCATTTAGATGAAGTAACAACAAACTCAACAACATACTTGACTGAACGTACGATTCTATCGGCCCGTAATGAAGATTTTAACAACATCAACCTTCAAGCTCTATAAATAATGCAAGGACAAGATATCGTTTATCTTGGGGCTGACAAATTATCAGAAGGAGATACAGACGATAGGGCAATTACAAATCGATATCCACAAGAATATATAAACTCGCTTGATCCCTCAGGACTTCCTTCATTTAGATTACGGTTAAAAGTTGGATGCCCGATAATTCTGTTGTGAAATCTTGGCCTAAAGGATGGTTTGTGCAATGGGACTAGATTAGTGGTTGTTAGATATACTTCTAGAACTAAAGAGGCTAAAATTTTGACCAGGGAAAAAAATATGGAATTTGGTTTTCCTACCAAGAATATCATTAGCTCCGAGTTCAAAAAATCTGTCATTTACAATAACAAAGAGACAATTTTTGATTCGTATAGCCTTGGCAATAACTATTAACAAGTCCCAAGGCCAAGCAGTAAAGTTTGTTGAGATCGATCTGAGGACAAAAGTATTTAGTCATGGCCAATTGTATGCAGCACTGTCAAGGTATATAACACCAAAAAAAATTTGTGTCCTCCTGCCACTAGATACTACCACTAATATAACAAGAAATGTTGTATATCTAGATGTATTTATGTAGGTACAAAATTAAAAATCACAGTAGTCAATTTTTTATTTTAAAATTATTAATACAAAATTGTATGTTGTTCAATCAAATATAAAAAACATCTTTATAATTATAACTTCAGCAGTATATAATATTACCTTACTAAAGTTTCATTATCTTAATATAGGATAATCTTTTTCAAAAATACGGATGATAGAGGTCATCATAAAGTACGAAGCAATCGTGAGAAGAATATTATAAACAGGTGAACACTTTGAGCTTAAAACATGGCATTCTCAAAATCTTAACTAATAAAACTATATATATACTTTTGATGTTATAGACAAAACCAAAACATGAAGGACGACATACCACATGGAATTCATGTCATATGAATGAATTCCAAAAGAGAGAGTTGAATATCATATGCCATAATATGTGTAGTATTGTAACCATTGGTTGTTGTCAGGGGCGGCCTTGAGGGTGTGCGAGGTGTGTGACCGCACAAGGCCCAAGAATAAAAGGGCCTAAAAAAATAATTTTACTCAAGCGTTAGAAGAAGAAAATAAATACAAATTTGTGAATAACATATATAATGAAGACATAGCTTACTTGGTTGGCTTTTTGTCTCTTGAGTAAGAGATCAAGTATTCAAGCCCTTAGCAAAACAATTTTTTTTAGGTCTTCTTTGTATTTTCGCACAGGGCATTAAGGGTACTTGGGCCGACTCTAGTTGTTGTGATTTCGGTGGGGTTAAAAAAACATCGTGCAAAAGATTAAAAATGAAGAACAACATGAACGAAAAGAAAAGAATCGCAAGATGGCAAAAATTATTCTATGTATCGTACATACAAATTCCATATGACGGAAGAGAGATACTGCTGCTACGTCAACAAAAAGTACAACAAGAGTATTTGAGGTCTAATATTCAAACTTAAGTCTATCAGTCATTAGTAAGTACATGAGTCGTTAGAATGTTTTAGTATTGTAAATATCAATATTGTCACTTCGCAATTAAAGTTGTTGGATGTATGAACGTAGTTATTATCTTAGACATTGTTTATTTCCACATTCAACATAAATATTTCATATTATCTATCCTTGCATTTGAGTTTCGTACATAAAAATTAAATGATTTCATGTTCTAAGGAGCCAACTTACAATAACTTAGCTAAAGAAAAACAAAATAAGGAAGGAAGAAGATGGAGACAGACACGTATTGATGAGGTAATATTGCAAAATTCTTCATTAATCAACAATATATTTTTGAAATATAGATTAAAAAAAATACTACAAATCTATGATTTATTTATTTTTATTATTTTTTAAAATTTTGGTCCTTTATAAAGATAGACAAAAAGAAATCAGAAGCATCAACAAATGTTAATTTCATAGAATATCGTTGTCCACTTCATGGAGGTGTTGTGGCTAAGGTAGGAATCTTATAAGAATTAAATGAAGAAGTATTTGAAACCAATATATAAGTATTGGTTTCAAATACTTCTTCATTTGATTCTTATAAGATTCCTACCTACTATTGTTGTAAATGTTTAAATTTCATTATTAGATAGTGCCGAATGCGCGTCGACGTATTCTCCATAACTTGGTCACGGGTAGTACTAGCTAAAAATGCATATTCTCCGTGACTTGGTCGATGTATTATCCGTCGATGCATTTTTGGCTAGTACTACCCGTGACCAAGTCACGGTGAATGCGTCGACTAATTACTGGATTTTATGGTTGTGAAAATCTGCTTCTATTGTTTACGATCTTTTGTTGCACACTTCCGTAGCTAATTATTTTCCTTGATTTGTTGCTCAAGTGGGTAGACACTCCCTATCAGATACAGTTGTAGAATAATTAAAATATAATGATGATGGAATCAAAAGCTCATTCATCCTATAATTATAACAAAAATAAATAATAAATAATATAATCAGATGAAATTAACAAAAAAAAAATCCCAAAAATTAAATAAAAATAATTATCTTAGTGTTATAGTTATTCAAGGCATCAACTACGACAATACCGATGGAGATTGAACCAATTTTTTTAAGATTGAACGTGCAATATATTGACGTGGGAATTTTACCCACTTGTTTGTAGTGACTTTCTTCTTCGACGGACTCAATATGTCAGTACCATGGATATAATAATCCTCAAAAGATTACCAATCTTGGATACAAGTTGAAATGCTTCATCTACTATCGTTGGGTCATGACAAATCATCGAACCTTGAGTTGTATCGATGGATGTGTTGAACAATATTCTTGATGCTAAACCCAATATGTAGCTAGTGGTGATCCCACTTTTTACATTCGATTATGCGAAAAGATGAGGATATGGTGTACCCATGATCAGGAGAAATGCCACACTCTGGAACTCATTTGATTTCTTGAAATCCCACTCAGTTGCTTCGATTAGGGCTTGAGGTAACTAATCTTTGAATGTTTTATGTTTCCCCCTCATACGCCTATAATTCTGTATTATAACCCTAATTAAAATTTGAAAAAGCACAATTACCCAACTAACAACTAATTACTGCATAATTATATGATATCATTCAAATTTCTCATCATATTAATATATTAAGCAGATAAATACCCAAACTAATTATATTAAAAGTAAGTGTTGTGTGTGTGTGGGGGGGGGGGGGGGGGGGACGAGAAGGATTCACATGCGAGAATGTGATGTACTTTCGAGATTGAGATTAATGAAAAGTTATAATGCGTTCCCATGCAGCTTCTATACGGGTTGGCTTATGGTCAGACATGGTTCGCCAAATGGGGATACCTCGTCTTTAGTGGAAGCTATTGAATGAAGAATGAGGCTTATGTGAAAGCAATCGAAACACTCAAGTATCGCGAATTGAATGACTTCACAATGGAGTTATAAAACAACAATAAAGAATTTGAAAGAATAAAGGAAAGAATAAGAATATATAGGGCGATCAGGCGGCTTGATCAGGTATATGACACTGGCACGATCAAGACCACCTTGCAAGCTTCTTATAAAAAAAATCCAAGTACGAATGCCAATGAGTTTTGTGCGATTAATGACATTTTTGAATCTTTGACTCAGGCAGGGACAACTTTGAGTACAATAAAACTAGTAACAAAACTTAAGGCTTGTCGCTTAACGACTATGAGTGTTATTGACCACGCATTATCACTTGTTTTGGATGGGCAGATGATTAAACGTGATCGAAATCTTGTAAATAAAAAAACGTATCTATACTCCGTGGTATAAGTAAATAGTTTTACTTCGAAATAGGCCCTAGGAGTCAACATCTATGTTGACATAGACTTTGTGTGCCAACTAATTTTGAAAACATGTAGAGAAAAATTTGAGGTTATCATGGATGTTAAATATTTTATTAAGCAATGGTCCCATTTGAACGTGCATAGTTGTAAAGTGAAGTCAATAGCGTGGCCGAACTTCACAGATGATGAAAGTGAAGAGGACTTGGCAATTGTCGAAGTAAACACCCCGTTAGCTGTACAAGAGGCTTTTATAGCTACATTTTTTTTTGCCATAAATGAGTTTGAAATTCATGAAATTAACGTAGAAGATGGTGAAGCTTGGGTTAGTGGAAAAGGGATAAGTTCACAAGTTGAGCTTAGGTATGAAGGGGGGACCGTTCTCGAGTTGATTGCAGTGGATGTGGAGTAAGGACGGATGATGGCGATGAAATGATATCATGCTCGGTATGTGAAAGTGTGATGGATCATACCATATGTACTCGAAGCAACACTAATACATAGTTATAGCCAGTGTCTTTGTAACTTGATCGATGTTGACGACACCAACATGATAAATACAATGATCATACATGCAACTTCGACGAAATTGAGGGAGGAGATGTGGAAGGCGTATAAGACTTATTGGGGGTAGATGCACAACCTGGGTTTAGATGTACAACCTTAAGCATGAATTCAAAAATATGTTATGCTACTGATTTATATTGCAAGTTTTGGTAGTCTTCTTACTGGTCCAATCCCTATAAAACTAAGTAGATTACTCTCGGAGTTGAAACTGGAATTATAGTGTTATCACATATTTTCTGTAATCGTTTATCTATCGTGATTGTGATTGTGATTTACTCTCTGAGTTGAAACTAGAATTACAGTGTTATCACATATATTTTTTAATTGTTTCTCTATTGTGATTGTGATTTACTCTCGGAGTTGAAATTTGAATTACAGTGTTATCACTTTTTTTTATCGTTTATCTATTGTGATTGTGATTTACTCTTAGAGTTGAAACTGAAATTACAGTGTTATCACATATTTTCTGTAAAAAGGAATAAAATAAATTATATTAAACATGATCAACCTAATTAGAAGTCGAAAAAACGTAATTACCCAAGCTAACCACCTAATTAGTGCAGGATTAAACTGTATCCCTCTAATTTCTCCCCAAATTAAGCACATAGATACCCCAACATGGTTAATAATAGAAAATAACATATTTGAAACAATGAAGATATAATGATATGATTGTTAACATATTCTCTCACCCACAAATCTCCTTCAATTGTTTCACTTTTGTTTGAAGTTAGAAGAGAAAAAACGAGGACATTAACCGAATCCAAGCCAAAATGTCAACTCGGTTTTAGTCCGATTCCTCATGCGGTTTAGTTCACCATTTTTTTGGGTTCGGTTATGTTTTAACCTCATAACTTCCCAGAACCGGAACATGTACAATCCTTAAGGCAAGATTAAATGCTTAAGGAGCAAAATAAATAAATAAAAACTTTAAAGAAAAAAGGTAAATGTGGAGAATTGAATGCTAAAGTGATTTGCAAGTTTTAATACATGCGATGACAAACAGTTTGTCGTTATAAATTCAATGGCCAAAATCAAAATGCATGGGCAACTGAAACATATTTATACTTTAAACATTGTATACAACTTACTACCACCTTTGTCGTCGATAATAGCGCTAACACATTACACAATCACGCAATAAACTTCACATTACATAAGATTGTAGACATTAGAACACACAATCTAGCACATGAGATTCAAACTCAAACAACATCATTTAGTTCCAAAACTTTAACACAACAACTAATAACGACATATCAAGTAACCCAGCAGCAACGTATCCTTTGCGAAGAGATACACGAATGGTGGCTTCTTCAGTTTGTCTTGTTGTTTTCTTCTTAGTAGAGTGTGAAGAAGAACCTTTTTCGTATCCCCATTGAGGTTAGATCAAACTCATATAAAAAGTTGGGTTTGAGTGGGGTGAGAAAAGTTGTGTAAGAGAGAGTTGAAATGTGTTTTGTCGGGAGAATTGTTGTTTTCAAATAAAGAGGTTTTTAGCTTATACCCCCCACTTGGTTCCTGATAATAGCGTTTACCCCCCATGTTTGTTATTTATGAGGGTTTACCCCCCATTTTATCGTTGACTGTTAGTCAACGGTCTTTGACTGACGTTGACTCGTTTAAAAAAAATTACTGACCATTTTACCCCTCATGTGACAAGCACGTGACTTTAACTCGTTCGAACGACAAGAATAGTTGTTCGAACGATCCAGGGGACTTGATTCCTCGTTTGAACGACTATAATTCACGATCGAACGACAAGAGAAATATAAAAGCTCCTCCCTTCACCATTATTGTTCATGTTTGTTCAAGTTTACTCTCTCTCTCACCATTGTTGTTCAATTGAGATTCTCCTCTACATTTTGTTGGTTTTACTGCTTCACCACCTCCAATTCGAAGTGTGGTTTTCCAATTTGGTAAGCTTTGCTCTGATATCTCTCTCTCTCTCTCTCCTTATTGGGTGCTTGCATTGTGGGGTTTATGGAACTGGTGTGGTTGTTAATTGTTGGGTGTGTGAGTGATTGCATTGTTGGGTTTGTGGAACTGCTGTATTGGGTTGTTTTTAGGGTTTCGAATATTTCTAGGTTTTGTTCGAATATAAATAGGGTTGAATGTTTGATGTGAGTTTTGCTTAATGTTTGATGTGAAACCTTGGTAGAAGTTGTATAATGGGGTTGAATATTGATTTTTTATATATGTGTTTCTTGCAGGTTGTCTGCTGCCCACTTTGTGATCAAGATTTTCATAGTGTGGAGAGTTGCCCTGGGTTTATAACAATTGATTTCTCACTACTTTGAGATGTAAGTCTCTCCACTTATCGCTCTCTCTCTCTCTGTAGTTTACATTGTTGTATTATTTGATGTTGTTATGTATTAACAATTGTTGCCATATACCAACAGGGATTCTATTAGAACAAGTTCAAGTTGAAGTCCAAGTTCCAGAACGAGTCCAAGATCAAGAACAAGTTTATAAAGGGAAGAGAAAAAAGAAAAGTACAACAAGGAGTAAACCAAAAACTAAAAAAACAAGACCATCTGAGCTACTTGAAGAGGCATTAGATGAGCTCCCACCATTATATTTTAGTGATGATGAGGTTATTGTAGAAAATATTGATGTGGGTGGAAACACTGTTGGCGAATGAGTTGAGGATATGGGTGGAAACACTGTTAATGGAGAGCATCGTGGAGGAGTTGGGGATATGGGTGTAAACACTGATAATTGGTCAGAATTAGATCCAGACAATCTAAATGCAGAAGAAGGCTACTACTCTACACATACATCTCAAGATGGTGATGATGGTCCCACTCAGGAAAACATAGACAAATGTGATATTGAGTTCAGATATCTAGCTAAGGAGTATGATAACATCTTTGTTGAAGAAGAGGATGCAGTTCATAGTGTACCTCCTCAACCTACTTATGGTGAGTTAAAAGTTGGGATGGAGTGGGCAACTGTGTATGAATGCAGGGCATACATTAGACAATGGTCAATAATGAATAAGTTTGAGTATTATCAAGAAAAAAATGAAAATTACAGGGTTAGATTGTTTTGCGAGGATGAAAACTGTGAATGGATGTTTTATGTCAGGAGAACTACTGATGGTCACACATTCACTTTAAGAAAAAGTAGTAACCTTAAGCATACTTGCAGTAGTGGAGCTAAAAACAGATTGGCAAATGCTACTTGGGTGACCAAACAAGTTGAGTCAGTGATGAGGTCTATGAGGACTACTATACCTGTTGGTATCCAAGACTTGATATCAACACAATTTGGTGTAGACATTTCATATTATACAGCCTGGAATGCCTGGTCAATTTGCAAGGAGAAGATAGTAGGCTCATATGATGAGGGATACATCATGCAACCAGAGTTGTGTCTGCATATATTACATTCAAATCCTGGGAGCATAGTTGTTGTTAGCAAATACCATGATACTAGCCAGTGGACTGGGACATGTGTGATGTTTAAGGAAAGTATTGATGGATTTCTTAATGCTTGCAGACCTGTTGTTGGCTTAGATGGATGTTTTCTTAAGGGTAAATATGGTGTGTGTGCCTATCAGCTATTGGATTAAATGGTAACAATGGACTCTTCCCATTAGGAGTATACTTTTGTAGGTCTGAGTGTAAAGACACATGGCACTCATTTCTGCAGATAATGCATCCCTATTTTGTTCTGCATAATACAAAGTTGACTTTTATCTCAGATAGGCAAAAAATGACTTATTGATGCAGTTGCAAATATATTTCCATTTGCAAACCACAGGTATAACTTCTTTTTTTCTTTTTTTTCTTTTCAAACCACTAATACTTGAGTTGTTATTAGTGTGTTATGGCAGGTTTTATTTCAGACACATGTATAAGAATATGAAAAAAGTCTGCAGGGGTACACATTTGGAGAGTTTAGTTTGGAAAGTAGCAAGAACATATAAACAGGTAGAGAAGAAGAATTTGTTAGATGAACTGAAGCTAGACAACCCATCATCACATGACTGGTTGATGAAAGAGCCATTTGAGCATTGGGCTAGATCCCACTTTGACTTCACTGCTAAGTGCGAACATATCACAAATTATTTTTCTGAGTCTTTCAACAACTGAGTTATTAAGATCAGGGATAAACCACTTCATAAAGCACTAGAAAAATTAAACTTAATGTTGATGAAATTAATGTTTGATAAGAGACAAAAAGCAAAGGACTGGGAAGAAAAAGGTAAGATTAACTTAATTAATTTACAATTTGGTAATATATAATTGTTATGCTTCTCTAAATGTAGGTTTAGTGTTAGTGCCTAGAACGCAAACACATATTGATAAGCTAAAGAGACAGTATGGTCAATATAAGATTAAATGGACTAAAAAGGGGGATGGTAATACTGGCCAAGGTATAACTGGCCAATATGTTGCAATTGCAGTGAGTGGGCAGAGATGGAGAGTCAATTTAGGAACACATGAATGTGATTGTCATAAGTGGCAGGTTACTGGACTTCCATATGTCCATGCTGTCTGTTATAGTACCTTATAGATATTCATGGGCCAAGTAAGTATTCTTTAGTATTATTTCCATGTTAAAGTACTTTTAATGTTATTTCAATGCCTAATATGTTCATATGGGACAATGCTTGGTTAACTGGCAGTTTTGTCTCTGAATGTCACAGTGTCTTCATATGTGAAGACATACAAAGATGTTATATATCCTGCGGTTGGTCCTTCAGAATGGGGACAGGTAAAACTTTATCATAATTAACTCTTATATGTCCCAATACCATATGTTTTCTTAAAAAAAAATTTGTTTGTTTATGTTCATACAACCTCAACCTCCTTACTTTTTACCACCACCATTAGTGAGAGGACCTGGAAAGCCAAGGAAAGAAAAGATACATGATCCAGATGAAAAAATGCCTCATAAAAGATGCGGTACATGTGGATGCTTTGGTCATAACAAAACAACATGCAAGGGTCCACCTGTAGTACCAATAACAAGAGTGGTTAGAACTAGACAAAGGCTAGACACAAATACCAATAGGGCTAATTTTATGATAAATATTAGCTTACAAGTGGATGCAGGAGGTGAGAGAGATGCAGGTGGAGCTAGAGGTGGAGGGAGGACTGGAAGAAATACAGTGGGAGGAAGGACTAGTGCAAGGGGAGGTGGAGCTAGAGGTGGAGGTGGAGGGAGGACTGGAAGAAATACAGTGGGAGGAAGGACTAGTGCAAGGGGAGGTGGAGCTAGAGGTGGAGGGAGGACTGGAAGAAATATAGTGGGAGGAAGGACTAGTGCAAGGGGAGGTGGAGGGGGAGGTGGAGCTAGAGGTGGAGGGAGGACTGGAAGAAGTGCAGTGGGAAGAGAGAATGTTGGAGACAGAACTGGTACAAGGGGAGGTGGAGCTAGGGGTAGAGCAAAGCAAACTTTTCAAGCTCCAAGGCAGTCAGAAGGTGTTACTCAAGTATCTACTTCTCAAGCTCCAAGGCATTCACAAGGTGATACACAAGTTTTTCAATCACAAGTAAGAGCTCCAAGGCAGTCACAAAACCAACTGTCTCAAGCTCAAGCTTCAAGTTCAAATCCCTACAAGAAAGAATTTGTTCAACCTAGAAGAAAATGGATTTAGTGGTGGAGCTAGGGTTGAATGCATTTAGTGGTGTTTTGTGTATGTATATATAGTTTTTTTTTGTGGATGTATATATAGTTTTTTGTGAATATACAGCTTTTTGCGGATCAGTTTGTGTTATTGTAGAATATATAGTTCTTCCTTTTCATCTATTACTTCATTTGTTTCATCCATTTCCTAGAGGCACTGATTTTTTTTTTGGAAAAGATTTCGTTTCGTTCGAACGAGGAATCAAGTCCCCTGGAATTTTTGTCATGAAACTCTTGTCGTTCGTACGAGTTGAAACTCGAATGAGTTGAAGTCACGTGCTTGTCACGTGAGGGGTAAAATGGTCCGGATTTTTTTTAAACGAGTCAACGTCAGTCAAAGACCGTTGACAGTCAACGGGAAAATGGGGGGTAAACCCTCATAAATAACAAACATGGGGGTAAACGCTATTATCAGGAACCAAGTGGGGGGTATAAGCTAAAAACCTCTCAAATAAATTGGTTTCCAGTTGCAAAAACAATCTAATTATCGTCACATATGTCACTCAATCCGTGGAGCAATATGATCCGTCCATGCATTTCCTTTTCTCATCGGATCTGCGTCAACGTTACGTTTGTCTGCCGCATTATTTTAAGCCCGCGAGGCATTTTGTGAGGCATTTTGTAAGGAGAGCGACTTTGAGAGGGCATCTTACATGGCACGGGAGAGTGGTTTTTTCTTACCCCTCCTGGGGATGCTCTTACCCGATCTCAATCTTGGTTATACAGTCTCATCAGCCAAAGCGTTTCTCTCTTTCTGCATAAACCCCAAACCCGAAATTAATCGCTCATCATACAAATAGAGGGAGAGTGAGCGGGAAAATTACAGCAAAAGAAAGATCGAATACTTCATTTCATGGCGAATTATATTGATCAAGATCAACAATGGCTTCTGAATTGTCTGACTGCAACTCTCGACACCAATCAAGAAGTTCGATCGTTCGCTGAAGAGTCACTCAATCAAGCGTCATTCCAATCAGGTTTGATAAAATTGTCTTGTTTAATTGATTGATCTGGGAATCAAATCTTGTAATGTAACTGTTATTAGTAGTATTGAAAATAGAACATCAAATGAACCATTATGAATACTAATATTAACAGTGGAGTTGTTAATTTGTGTTTAAGGTTTTGGAGGTGCATTGTCAAAGGTTGCAGTGAATAAGGATCTCCCATTAGGATTGCGTCAAATATCCTTTACTCATAGTATTATACGTAATTGCATTGTCTGATGTAGTCCTCTATAACTAATACTATCTCTTTCTTGTAAGACTTAACGTAATTTCACCTAGCAGCTGTCCTTCTGAAGCAGTTTATAAAGAAACACTGGGAGGAGGATGGGGAGAATTTTGAACAACCTATTGTTTCAAGCGAAGAAAAGGTCTTCTCTATATCCTAGAAAAAATCTCCAGTTAATGTCCTTCAACTATATTTCAAAACTGTTGTCTTTGTTAGGTATTATTTAAAATGAAGAGTTTCTACATTAGTATATGATAATGATGCTTATTTTTGGGTACACTATATGATCTAGATATCCAAGGCAATACACATCAGTTTCTTATTTCAATTGCAATTTTTCCTTGACTTCTTTGTTGCATTTTTATTTTCTTGTCTTTTTTTTCTTCTCTCTTTTATGCTGTTCTTTGTATTTTTCTTATTTCAATTCCTATCACTAACTCTGTAAAAGTTATAATGCTAGGCACATATACGGGAACTTCTCATCCAGTCGTTGGATGACCCTCATGGAAAAGTCTGCACAGCAATTGGGATGGCTGTAGCTTCCATTGCACACTATGATTGTTCAGAGAATTGGCCTGACTTGTTGCCGGTACTCGTGAAGCTGATTAGTGATCAAAACAATATGAATGGAGGTAAAATATTTATTCGTTTGCAATCAAATCCGCGCTATAATAAGACCCATATATTATTCAGGGCCTTGGCTGGGTGTAATAGTTTTTCCAATCTCTCGAAGAACACAATATGTAAACAATAAAAAAAGAACTCTTAATGATTATATTGAGGAAGTTGCGTGAATCATTCTTGTTGTAGCTCGAGATAAAAAATGACAATATCAGACCCTACTAACAAATGTAAAAGAGTGGATGTTAAAACTATTTATCTTAAAGTTAATCATTACGTCCTGAGGTTTTTCCCTCAGGGCTGGTCGATATTTGTGTCCACTCATTGATATTGACTGAGGAGTGTTCTTTTCTCGGGTACAAAGAGTTTTCAATAATTATTTGCATACTGTTTTGTTGTCCCCCTGGGCCTATATAGTCATGTGCTTAAACAAGTTAGCTGTGCATACGGCTTAGTAATTGTTGTTTTTGTGCAGTACGTGGCGCTCTAAGATGCTTGTCTCTTCTCTCTGATGATCTGGATGATATGTTGGTTCCGGCACTGCCTGTTTTGTTTCCATGCTTACATCAAATTGTATCATTTCCCCAGGTTAGTTTCTTGTGGACTTGTGGTTATCTTCTTGTTTTGAAGTTACAATTAAATAGCGATTTTCCTGCCTCTATTACATCTGGTAAAAGTTTCAAAGACATGACAATGATCATTTCATATGGCTTCTTGTGCTTTAGGGTTTCAGTGGAAAATAATCTTAGAGAATCATCATAT
Source organism: Kingdonia uniflora (assembly GCA_014058105.1). Lineage (NCBI taxonomy): Eukaryota > Viridiplantae > Streptophyta > Magnoliopsida > Ranunculales > Circaeasteraceae > Kingdonia > Kingdonia uniflora. The sequence goes on from JACGCM010000578.1 coordinate 57,845, forward strand.
TCACATTTATATTTGCAGAACTTTTGGATGCTCTTTAGATTATATATAGGGTCCAAATTTGCATAACTTACTAGAAATTCTCTGAAACAAACTGATAATATATTGGTATTTCCTATACACAGTTGATATAAGGACATGTGGCCACACATCCAAACTAGTGCTACAAAAAACAAGTTTGAGTTTGAGAAAAAGATAAAAACATGGCATCCTCTAGGAGAATAGACTTTGTTGGCCGTAGCTAAGTTACTACAACACCAATATATAATTGATAAGCTTTTTTTCTTCTTTAAAAGCGGATTCCCAACTAACTAAATTTGGTGCTGTACAATATCTTCCTTCCATGGTGAATTTCATTTGGATAGAACAGAAGGTGTGTGTGTGTGTGGGGGGGGGGGTAGTTTAGTGTTGCTTTGGGTTTGCGTTATAATGAGGCTGTCAAGAGCTGGAGATCCTGGACTTTTAAAGCAGAAGTGGGTAAAAGCCAAAGTTGTTTCTTCCTAGTTATGCATTTGGATGATTCTTATGTAAAGAGTGTGAAAGTGAGATTAGATTTTTGTAACATGTATTATTGGCATTACCGATCTTGGTGTTATGTGATTATTGGGTTAGTGACAGTTGACACCCTAGCTTTTTTCTGGACTGTGATGATTTGATAATCTGGTTATGAATTGGGATGTTTTCTTTGGGGGCATTCTCGATTTATTTGTATAATACGTTATCCTTGTGTTCTTCCTCTTTTGTTTGATCATGTTTTACCACAAAAAGGAAAAGAGACATTAGCCACAAAAAAGCTACGTTTGGCATCTCCGTGGCCTTCAATGACTGCAATATAAAAGACATTATCATTCTTACTTCTCCAGAGACTTTTTTTGAGGACGTAAAAGTGCTGTATTGATTAACTCAAAAGAAACTTTTGAAGTGGAAAGAGTACTACCCGAAGGCGAAGGAAAAAGAAAAGCAAAAATAAAGTCACGCGCATCAGGTCGGATCCGCTACAACTAAATCCTTCCAACACATCACAATATCCTGCCCAATACAAAATTGCCGCATTAAGACTCCTGTCACTCCCTTTATTGTTATTTTTATTTGACAATTGTACCTACATCAAGACTCCCTTTAGAGGGTTTTTTCTCAAGAAAAATTTGGTTTCCCCGTGAACTACATCCTTCACTGGCAGACAATGAAAGCTTTGTGTGCAGAGATATACTAGAGTTGTATCTTATGCTGGAAATATTTTTGAGCTTATTAGTGAATATGTCTACATTTTTTTTTGAGAATGCGTGAATAAACGCAAACTTGCGTGTTTATCTCTTCATTGTGCAGATCTATGATAAGAGTTTGCGCACGAAAGCTATTTCCATAGTTTATTCTTGCACTTCTGTGATGGGAGCAATGAGTGCCGCGTATGAGGTATGATGTAGGAAAACTGCCTTTAGCTTTACCTTATTGCCAATTTATGGTCTTCGCAATGATTTAGTGGCATAACATGAAACTAAGTTAAGATCTTATCTCCAGACAGAAACCAGTGCGTTAATGATTCCAATGATTAAATCTTGGATGGGACAGTTCTCAGCACTCTTGCAACCTCCGGTACAGCCTGATGATCCTGAAGATTGGAGCATCAGGATGGAGGTAGATCATACATTTCCGTCTTCAGACTGCTGTCACTATAATGCTGATATCCCTTTTCTTTCCATGGAATGTTTTCTAAACAATAATGAAATAAATTTAGCGCAACAGATTTCTAAAGATTATAATAAAAAGTGTAAGAAGCTGGAGCAAACGATGTTTTCTATTGAGATTGTTTTCAGTTGAAGCGTCGTTTAGTATGTTATCTACAACTTTCAGTTTCTGGAGGAAATGGTCAATTCTAAAAAGTACCAATGGGATGCCAAACTTATAGACTTTTTTCTCTGAACGTGTAATCAGATTGGCCAAACTTGTAGACTTATATCTAATTACTTTATTATAAAAGTTTCCTCCTTAATGTGTATTATCAGTTTTCTCCTTTTCCACATTCAGGTATTGAAGTGTTTGAACCAGTTTGTTCAGAACTTTCCAGGTCTTACACAAGCAGAGTTCTCTGGCAAGTTCCTTACACGGCAAGGACAGTCGTGATATCTTACTTAATTTTTTCAATTCAACGACAATATTTTCAATTTTTATAATATATGTCTCATTATATTCCATGTTTTTTGCAGTCATTGTCACACCTTTGTGGCAGACGCTAGTATCATCTTTAAAAGTATACGAAGTGGCCTCTATTCAAGGAACAGTAGATCCCTATCTGGGAAGATATGATTCAGATGGTACAGAGAAAAGTCTTGAGACCCTTGTTATCCAGGTAGAACTTTGCATATCTTCTGTAGAAAATAAAATAAAACCTTCCTATTTAAACTATATTTAAGGCAGGTTATGTTATTATCTAAGGAAAGCCGGAGAATATAAATCTTGTTGATATATTTATCTTCTTGACATTTTTGTATTATTTTTGAGGAATATAAATCTTGTTGATATATTAGCTTTAAGCATTTCATATCTCTATTGCGACCTGCGTCAAGGAGTACTTGTTCTATATTTTCTTGGAAAATTAGAATTGATTATCTTCAGTTTCTTTTAATCCTGTGATTCCAGTTTATTTTGTTTTTGACATTCTGCATTGCAGACCTTTTCTGATGACCCATCTCTTCCTTTTTGTAATGATAGTTGTTTGAATTTTGGCTGACCATTGTGGGCAGCTCCAGATTGGTAAAGGTATTGTCCAATATACTTATGTTTCTTTTTTCTACCTTTAAGTTATAACTTGCTCATGGTTTCTTCATCATTTCAATTTCTGCAATGCATTGAAATATTGGGAAGTGGGCTATGTAGGTTATTGCAAGGAACATGAAGGAATTGGCATACTATACCATTGCGTTTATGCAGGTGAAGGAACAACAGGTAAGTTCCATTTTATTTGTCCTTGCTTGATTTAAGTCTCTTATCAACCCAAAAATGAAAATCTCTATGCTTCTTATGAAATGTGCTTACCTTCTCCTTAGTGGGAAAATCCAGCTATAGAAACCAAATACCTTTGGTTCCACGCTAGGAGATATTTCCTAAAGATGTCGTAGTGGTTAATGTTAACTCCAAAAAAGAGCCAGAATAATAAGATCTATTTAGAGTGGAGAAGGTTACGGGAGAAGAGAGAGTAATTGTGGGTTGAAAAATGTACTTCAACATTCCAATATACACTATTCATATAAACTGAAATATTTTCTTATACAATTGTCCTTGTGGCAAGACTTAGTAAAAATATGCCCCTAACAAATTAGTTCTGGGAAATATGCAATTTGTTTTGTCACCCCTAATAGCTTCATGATTAGAATGGTTCTTGGCCTTATGAGTTAAGAGGCAAACCCGCAGTTTGACATTAAGCCACAAATATAAATTCCACTACTAAATTTAAATGCAATAACAAGTTATTGCTAATCAAAATCTTGCCAAGAAGACAATTCTTCGTAGAGATTATGTTATTCCATTGGGAAATTATTTTTGTAGGTCACGTGCCTTTTGAGATTTTATTTTTAAATGGAAAATTATTGTTGAAAAGGGTAATTAATTACTTCTTATTAGTAGTGCCTACTTTTCACAGTGGAATTTAAAAAAAAATATGCAGAGGCCGGCTGTGTAAGCACATGGTACTTTTTATTGTTAATTTTCATTAAACTTGTATCAGTGTCCTCGGGGGAGCAAGGGAGCTTAAAAATCTTAGACCGGTTAATCTTATTTGTGGGCTATATTAGATGATTGTTAAGGCTTTGGCAAAGAGGTTGAGCGTTGTGATTGGCTCAGTGATGTCGAGGTACTAAGTTTTTTTAAACCCAAGTCTGAGATCCTTGACGGTGTTCTAATTGCCAATTAGGTGATTGATTCTAGGATTGGGAAAGACCCCTAGGAGTGATGTGCAGGATTGACTATGAAAAAGTGGACAATCATAGTAGTGGGAACTTATTATGGTATTTTCTGAAGAGGTGGGGTTTGGTAAGAAATGGAGGTCATTGGGTTAAAGTGTGTCTATTGATGGTTTATTTTTCTGTTTTGGTTGGCAGGGCTTTCTTTCTAATTTGACGGGTACCACAGTATGCTCCTCTATCTCTCTCTCCTCATTGTGGAAGGAGAAGCTTTGACATGCCAAGAGATCTCAAACTTATTCTTGGTTTTAGGGGGCATAATGAGCACCAAGTGGGCGACATAATTTATTTGTGGGACATGTTCAAAGAGAGATTTGCATCTGCGTTTTATTTTGCTGAGTTTTCAGGCTTAATGCTAATTTGGCAAATAATAAAGCTGTGGAGGTTGGCCACATCAAGAGTTTAGATAACCTGCCAGCTGCTACTTTGGTTGCAGCATCGTGACTTTACTGATGACCTATTTGGGAATGCCACTTGGGTCATCGCCTTGTTGTGTGGAGCTACGGAATTCAGTTATCAAATTTTTTGACAAGAAGTTGGCTCTGAAGAATAGGAAGTTGTTATAAAAAATGGTTGTCTTAATCTTGTCAAGGGCACCCCTTTTCCGCGAGATGAATATGACTCGTTTAGAAAGTGATTGTGGAGATCTTGCAATCAGGGGGATGGATTATGGGTAGAGGTGATTAAATATAAGTATGGGATGGAGGCGAATACATGGCTAGCTAATATGTCACGAATCACGTACACTGTCTCTGGAGGTCTAGTTTTAACACATGGCAATGAGGAGAGAATTAGCTTTAGGCATGGTGTATGGCGTGACTCTAGATCTTTAATTGTGTGTATGAGAGGAAGATGGGTGATGGATGAGAGAGTTTACTTGTGGGTGCAAATTAATGGATTTTGACGACTAATCTACCTCTGAATAATTGTATAATTCCTTATGTATTTTTTAAATACCATAAAATCATAACTTTTTAGATTGCAACTCGTCGACCCATCTACATTCTAACGACCATCTAGAAGTAAAACATCATCTCGTATGTCAATCTAGTCTTCCCTGTTCTTTAAAACAGATGCACGAGAGGTCGGACCATCTCTCTCTCTATAATCCACAATACGATTGAGAAGCTTTAGTTAGTAGAAAGAACGAAGAACACTAATAAGATTTAGAAAAATAGAGATTCGATTACTTAAACTTGAAGTAATTACAATGAAAACTCTCAAACCCTAGGCTTCTCTCAGAACTCTCCTCAGATCTAACATAACCTAGAAAATAACCTAAGTTCCCTTTATATAATAGGGAACTCGAAATTACAAAATAGAATGCATCCCGAGGCAAAATAATGCCTGAGAAACAAAACACCGCCAGAGTCGTTCGAACGACTTTACGACTAATTGGTCTAAACCCTAAAAGAGTTGCCTGGTCGTTCGAACGAAACCCAACTCGTTCGAACGAAAATATGGCTTTGGGCCAAAATTCCAGAGGACAAGACAACTCGTTCGAACGACACTCAAAGTCGTTCGAACGAAATATGGCTCTGGGCCAAAATTCCAGAGGACATAACAACTCGTTCGAACGACACTCAAAGTCGTTCAAACGACTTTGACAAATCTTCAAAAAAAATACTAGATCCTCCTGGATCATGGCTCCCCCCTTTAGGAGCCTTGAACTCCTGCTCAAGCTAGAACTGGAGATGTGGGAACGCAGCGATGCCCAATTCCCTGTTGTACCACTTCGACTTACTTGGTAACTGACCCTTCTTCCCAACTCGGAACGAATCAATAGCACCCGTCTTGTAGTATGAGCCTTCCGCTCTAGAATACCATCCTCCGGCAACGGATCTTCTTTTTCCATCCATAAGTCATCAACTGACGGTAGGTGAGTATCGATTGCAGAGTCTTCATCTAAAAGAGACGGCTCAAACAGCTTCAAATGCTCGGCATTAATCACCGAATACATCTTCATGAAAGGTGGCAAATCCAACTGGAATGCATTGTCACCAATCTTGAGTATCAAAAACGGACCATAACGGATAGGTTTGAGCTTCTTACCTTCCCCCTTAAGCCGTTCCTTACCCAAATGCAACCAAACGAGGTCGCCCTCAAGAAAAGTACACCCAACCCTATGCTTGTCGTAGCGAGCCTTATACTTCGCTTGAGTCTTCTTCAACTGAGCTTCAACCACCTCATGAACCTTGCTGATTTTCTCAATGAAACGCTGAGCTTTAACCTGCTCCTCTTCCTCTTTCCCTGACACCGTCTTGTCGCTAAGACTAAACGACAAATCAAAAGGGCTTTGGGGCAAGTACCCCAAACAAACTTCAAAATGAGACTTCAACGTGGAACCATGAATCACCCGGTTGAACGCAAACTTAAGATACGGTAAACTCTCATCCCAAGTCTTAGTTAGAATGGAATCCCCATAATAAATGTACCAAAGTACGGTTAACGACCTCTATTTGCCCCTCTGTCTGCGGATGAAAAGCGGTACTCCACTTCAACTTAGTGTCCATCATCCCCCATAACGATCTCCAGAAATGCCCCAAAAAGCGGCTATCCCTATCAGAAATAATAGAAGGAGCCCGAAATACCTCCATACGTCTCTGAAAAATAATCGCGCTGCTCCTTCCCCTGTGACCGTCTTCTGGCATGGAATAAGAACAATCATCTTGCTGAATCGATCCACCACCACAAACAAATAGTCATTCTTACACCTGGTCATGGGCAAACCACCCATAAAATCCATCAAAATACTCTCCCAAGGTCGACTAGGAACTGGCAATGGTAAGTACAGTTCTATCTTCCTATTGGAAGGTTTCGATGTGTTGCTAACACGCAACCATGAACCACACGAGCAACATCCACCTGCATCTTCGGCCAATAGACATAACGCCGCAAATTCAAAAGAGTCTTCTCAACCCCGAAATGGCCTGCCACCCGGGAACAATGTGCTTCTCGAATCCACTGTAAATGGTCCCCACCCCCAGGAATACATAGTAAACTGCCCTGCCCCTGTAAATCAAACCATCCTTCAGAACATACTCGCACGTCTTGCCCTGCAGCAACTTCTCATGAATCACACTGAGCTCTTTGTCGTCGTCATACCTTGAGATAACAACAAAGCGGAAATAGTTGTTAGGAAGGAACAATCGGCTGGATCTGCATAGCTACCAACAAAGCGGAGATAGTTGGTAATGGGGGTTGAGATAACATATCAGCCATATTGTTGTCCACTCCTTTCTTATACTTGATCAATAAGGTAAACTGCTGAAGGTACGACATCTACTTCATATGGCAAGCTTGCTGAAGCTTGGACTGCGTAGATAAGAACTGTAATGGTTTGTGATCGGAATGTACCACAACCTCCTTCCCCAATAAGTAATTCTGCCAATGCTTAATTGATTGATATAGCGCGTAAAACTCCTTATCGTAGGTAGGATAGTTACGTACTGCTCTTGTAAACATCTCAGAATGGTAAACAACCGGCTTCCCATCCTGTAAAAGGATTGCCCCCAAAGCATAGTCTGATGCATCTGTCTCGACCTTCAAAGGTCGCTGCAAATTATGCAATGCTAACATTGGTGCATCCGTTTTTTTTCTGCTTTAGTAACAGAAAGGTCTTCTTATGGTGCTCTTCCCACATAAACTGTACCCCGTTCTTCGTCAAAGAATGCAACGGTGCGGCTATTTGTGAAAAATGGCGTATAAATTTCCTTAAGTACTGACAAGAACCCATAAAACTTTTCACTTTTGTCACTGTGCGGGGTCTAGGCCAATTAGTAATGACCGAGACCTTTTCTGGATCGACCCTAAGCTCGCCGCCACCAACAATAAATCCCAAATAGACTAGCTCCCGTTTCCTAAACTCGCACTTCTTCCCGTTCAGAAAAAGCTGTTGTGATCGCAACACGCCCAACACTTTGCTAAATTCCCAAGGTGCTCCTCCCATGTACGACTATATATTAAGATATCATCCAAATATACAATCACAAAATCATAAATAAAAGCACGAAGTACCTCATTCGTTAGCCGCATAAACGTCGCCGAAGCATTGCATAACCCAAAATGCATCACCAACCGCTCAAATAAGCCCTGTTTGGTCTTGAACGCTATCTCCCAAGTATCTTCTTCCCAGATTCGAACTTGATGGTAACCCGACTTAAGATCCAACTTGGTGAAAAACCGAGCCGTCTGCAACTCATCTAAAAGCTCGTCAATCCGTGGAAGCAGATAACGATTCTTCACCGTGATCTTGTTCAACGTCCGATAATCCACACACATCCTCCTAGACCCATCCTTCTTCGGCACCAGTAACACCGGCGAACCACAAGGTGAGCAACTTGGATTAATAACTCCTTGCTCCAGGAGTTCATGTACTTGTTTCTTGATCTCATCAGACTCTGTAACAGAACTCCGATATAACCCAATATTGGGTAGTGGCTCACCATTCACCAAGGTGATATCATGCTTTACATCCCTCTTACGCGGCATCCCTTCTATGTCTAAAAACAAGTCTTCATACTCTTGCAACTCCCCCATATCGGTTTGTTGCTTAGGAGACATTGCCAAAGTAGACAATACTATAGCCGACGGACCCTCTTGAACCAGTCACACCAACAACAAAACAAATTTGCCGCTCACATTAACCAACCTCTTCGCCTGAGTTACCGTTACCAAATTATTTGTACTGATATGTTCCTTGCACGCATTAATATGAAACTCAGTCCCATCCTTTACTAAACGATACTTGTGAGCACGACGGTAAAGGATTGCATCTCGGTCCTAAAGATGAGAGCTACCCAAGATGACTTGACACACGTCCAACGGAACCACCTCACATGTCACTTCGTCAATAAACTTCTCAGTAATCGCAAACTTGAACATACACTGCTTAGTGATCTTCAACTCCGCGTCTTTCTGAATCCGACCCAAACCATACGGCTTAGGATGAGCCACAGTAGCCAAACCCATCTTCTTCACCACCGCCTCAAAAATTAAATTCTTTTGACTACCCAGATCAATGATGGCCTCGACTAAGCTCTGCTTCACCTGAATGCTGACAAAGAAATCTCTTATCGACTCGCCTCGTCGATAGCTAGAGGTTTCTTGAACATTAAAGTAAGCTTAGGATTTGGCTTATCTAAATCTGGAAGATCCACAATCGCTGCGGCTAGTGCACGTTTCTCTTTCTTGCCCTTCTCCTCATTCGACCGAAGCTCCGGGTGAAGTTTCCAACATTTATCGGAATTGTGCCCATTAGCCTTGTAATGACTACAGATAGTCCCCTTGAATGAAGACCCCTCTCCTTTGGACTCCCCTTTCTGATCAAACTTCCAATTAGCCTTGTACCCCGACTTGCTCTTGTCGTCTTTCTTGTTACTCTTTAAGTATTTACCTTCAATGGCAATTGCTTTAACGGTAGCGTCCTCGATATTCTCCCCTTTGAAGAGTTTTAATTCTCTTCGAATGGACTCCGACAAACCCCCCGTATACTTCATAAACACGTCGTACTCATCCACGTCAATATCCAAAACCAACGCTTGGTTATGAAATTCCGTAGTGAATTATTGTACGGATTGCCCAAACTTTTGGCACAAATTGTGCCATTTGTACCATCGCTCCTGTTCATACCCAATCAGATAGAATTGCTTCCTCACCAAGACCTTGAATTCCTTCCAACTCAGACTTCCGACATCATGTCGTTTTCGGTTGGATTTCCACCACGAAAGTGAGCGACTTGTGAATTTCAAAGTAGAAAAGCAAATCTTATGAGCGTTGGAATATTCATTCATGGAAAAATAGGTCTCCAACCTATCTAACCAATTATCTAATTTCTCGGCATCGACGGAACCATCGAAAACCAGAATCTCAATCTTAAAGCCAATACGAAGATTATGCATATGATTCGTTGACTTACCAAAACCTGGGCGCTCCTCCGTATTAACCTCGTCTCCATCCACCGCCAAAATCCATTTCTTCTTCGATCGGCGTCGCCGTTGAGAGCGGCCTTGCCGATTCGTCGAAACGGAACCCAACGCGAGGTTTGTGAGACGCAATTGTTCGACTAACTCCCCTACAGTAGAAATTAGGGCTGAAACAGTCGTTTCCAAAGTTGTGAGTCGATCGTTGGAATCGCCCATCTCCAAATCATCATTCTTCCTCGAAGTAGGTTTGCGATGGATCTTCAACGGACTCACTAGCTTCCCCTTCGTTTGCTTGAGACGGTCACGTGTAGAGACCATAAACCACAATCAACCCCCGAGAATCGAAACTGAAAACTGATACCACTTAATCCACAATACGATTGAGAAGCTTTAGTTAGTAGAAAGAACGAAGAACACTAATAAGATTTGGAAAAATAGAGATTCGATTACTTAAACTTGAAGTAATTACAATGAAAACTCTCAAACCCTAGGCTTCTCTCAGAACTCTCCTCAGATCTAACATAACCTAGAAAATAACCTAAGTTCCCTTTATATACTAGGGAACTCGAAATTACAAAATAGAACGCATCCCGAGGCAAAACAATGCCTGAGAATCAAAACACCGCCAGAGTCGTTCAAACGAACTAGGGAGTCGTTCGAACAACTTTACGACTAATTGGTCTAAACTCTAGAAGAGTTGCCTGGTCGTTCGAACGAAAATATGGCTCTGGGCCAAAATTCCAAAGGACAAGACAACTTGTTCGAACGACACTCAAAGTCGTTCGAACGAAATATGGCTCTGGGCCAAAATTCCAGAGTACATGACAACTCGTTCGAATGACACTCAAAGTCGTTCGAACGACTTTGACAAATCTTAAAAAAAAACACTAGATCCTCCTAGATCACTCTCTCTCTCTCTCACATTAATTGCTAACTTTTATTGATACCAGAGAACCGACAACATACATGGTAGAATAAGTATGGATTCCCAATAAAAAAATCTTCTTAAAAAAGGCACCAAGGGTTCCCAATCTGACAACACAAACCTTGTGCATTTAGCACGAGATGATAACACACCGGTTCACAGAGGTTTGAGATAGCTGGACACGTCCAGTGAGCACATGGTTTGCATGTATTTATGTAAAGAAGGGACAACTGGCGGGCAAATGTAGTGTATGCATATTTAAGCCTCGTAGCTTGGAGAACCAGTGTTGCTGTCTATGCAGAATCTCGAGGACACATGCATATCTCTTCCAGGGTACACAGAGAGTTGGAACCTGTTGGATGACACAGTGAACATGTGCGAATGAGCACCCCTTCTAAATATATCCGCTCTCAATTTTCTTACCTATTTTGGAAAGGAAAAATCATGTCATGATGGGGTACTCCTCGATAGACATACTCCTCCACCTGGATATCATCAATGCAAGACTTAGGCTGATGATAGGACCTCTTCTACGTCCCCCAGACTCGACCACATCACTGTCGCGACACCATTCATTTGCCCTTATATTCTGTTTCTCATATTACTTATGTCCATGAAATTTGAGATCCCTATGTTGTCCCACATTAGTATATCCGTTGCCTTTACTTTTATGGATCTAAACTTACCAAATAACAAAACATCCCTGCACTCAAGTTAATGTATATCTTCTAGCATAAAAAAGCATACACTAGGTACTTGTTGTAGGCCTCAATTGAAGACTGGTTTCCTCTCATAAAATACTGAGTATAACATTCACCAAACTATGTAATTAAGTAGAACTATCTTCCCCTTGTTATATATGGGCAACTCTTTTCTTCTATCTAATCAGTTTTTCCTAGACCTCCATAACCCCCGAAATAGTTAAGCCTAGCCGAAGGATATGAAGGTCTTTATAGATTGGTCTTTATGTACTTTTATTGCATTTCATGACCTTACTTTTACTTCCTATTGAAGGTAATTGCACCAAACATTTATTCCACAGTTTCTCATAGAGTTCCAATTGAATACATTCATAATGACGGTCAACAAATGCACAAAGAACATAAATTACAGACGAGAATAAATAACACACCCAAAGCAAGCAGTTAATGTATAAACCCCAATAAGAGGGAAAACTGGGGTGATGGTAAACTATTTTTACCATGAAAAACAGCACCAAGAGACACTCTTAATTCATCGACTCGTGCAATGTAATAGCTCTTTCAAGTTTCTTCAAGCTTTCTCAAACCCAAAACCTTTCATTCTCTTCTTTCAAAAGACCATCAGGTTTCTGCTTCGAAGCACATCCTTCAACCCTAAGTATTCCTGATTATCTCCAGGGAACAAACCTAAAAGAGTTGGTAATTCTCAAAATAACCCCTCAAACGTGTCCAAAGTTGCAAAAACAAACCCAGGCATACGGTAATGGTGGACAGTTTTCATAGATCCTCATAAGTGCGACTTGGAATGTAAATATTTCGTTTCATGCGAGTGCTTTCCACATATGAGGATTGACCCAAACGACCCCAGATATACCTGAGTATGTGATGAATTTATCTCGGTAAGTATTCATCTTCTCGATTACCCAAATTTGCGGTAACTTCCCCCCCCCCCCCCCCCCCCCCCCATTTTTCTGGAACAACCGTTATGGACATCAAATGTATTTTAGTTAGTTTCTAAGATGATAAATGCTAAATGTGGAATCATCATAGATATTGCCTGGTCAGGTATTTGATGATCAATCAACCCCTTTGTCCCTGCTTGGTATTGCGTAAATAGACATGATACATATTTAATCTTGAAAAATGTGCAGGTGCTTGGGACAGCTCCACATACAAAAAATAAGGAATCAAAAATGTTTAACATAAAATCCTTCTGTAAATAAAGTGGAACCAGAATCCGCAAAGAGGCCAGTTTAGGTAGTATTCCAAGCGGAAATTATATCAAGCGCCTGCCAAATATTTCATCGGGAATATTAGTTTATGTTCTTTAGTTTTTAGGGGAAATCATGTCCATTGCAGTAAATGATATTGTTTAGTGTTTACTCTTTCTTACTATATAACGAGTTAGTAATTGACATGCAGTACTCCTCCATTTGTTTTGCTGGACCACTTCTTTATTTGGAATGTCATTATATCTCATCTCAGGTTGGACCTTTTATCGTATCATTATGATTATGCATTACTATTTTATAGGTTCGTACTTGGTCTTTCGATGCAAACCAGTTTGTCGCTGATGAGGATGACAACAGCTATAGTTGTCGAGTTTCAGGTAAGGATTTTCCATTCGATCGTTTAGTTATTACCTTTCTCATTCTAGATGGGGGACTATGGAATTTGAGCTTTAGCAGCATGCATTGTGATGCCTTTGAAGGTTGTTTAGTGATGCAGTCAGGAGAACTTTACAAGGACCTTATTGGGTGTTGTATAAATGATTTTATCAGTAGATGGGAATCACTGATCAAGATTTAGTTTTGTTTTCTCGCTCTCAGTGATGTCCTCTTTGTGTGCTCATGTACTCATATTTTCTTCTTTTTTCTAATAAAGCTTTTTCTTTAATGAATAAAAGATAAATAATAGAACGAAAATCATTCTGCGAGGGAAGTCACTTGTAGTTGTATGAAGGTTATCAGCTATGATTCTATAATTCAAATTGTGTAGGAAAAATAAACTTTGGTTGCTTGAGAACATTTTTGTTTTGCTTTGCTTGAGATCATGTCATAACCTGCTTTTACCTCTTTTATTTTCCACTGGAAGTAAATGCTACAGAGTTTCTTTCGTCTTTTTTTCCCGTAACATTAGGTGCTAATTGCATTTGTAGACTAGTGCTAGTTAATGGGACTTGATAGAGTTTCTATTTATGTGATTTTATTTTATTTTTAATGATGAATTGAGCCACCATGGACTACAAATAGAAAGATTAATTACTTTGCTAAGGACGACAGGTTGGAAACCCTAGAGTCCATATGCTTAGCAAACCCTAATCAATGACACTGTTGACCCCGGGGTACCATTGCATCTATCATAGACTTATGGGTTTGTGTAGGGATTTTGAGATTGCTGGACTCATTAGCTAGTTTTGTCCTTTCTGGGTCGATTCTAGACCTTGTGAGATCCATCCAACTTCCACGCAACAAACTTCAACACTTCTGTATGTCAAGCTTGGATTACAGTATAATGTACAAAACCAACTTCCTCTTTTTTTTGGGAGTAGACAGTTTGGGCAGACCCTCCTGAAATATTCTGGAAATTGAGCTGGTATTGGAGATCCTTTTTTATTTTCATTGCACCATTTTTTGTCCACCTCATTTTGGTCTTCATCACCTCCTTCAAAATTCGTCTATGCAACTCCACAGATGAAGGCTTCAACCATTTAACATAGTGCCCCAAGGATCTCAACATGTTCTCAAATAGACTTCCATGTTAGCTAAAGGGGGACTGCAGACCACATTGCATGGAATCGGATCCCAAAAAAGGAGAAGAATAGACCTAATCAGAACAATTTCGTTTTGAGGCTTCTAAAATGCAAAGTAATACAACCCAACTGAGCTTTTTTAAGATACACTCACTACAAAAGCTATTGGAATGTGTAGAAATAAGTCGTTAAGAGTCTCACGTTTCCTTTACACACAACGCAGTAAGATACAACCATTCACTATCTAGATTCAAGATATTCAGCTGTTTCCTAGAGTGGCATTCCATCTGAAGAAAACAATCTTGGTCGGGACCTTGGACCCTTGGATGCACACACCGCCTTCTAATTCCTTCAAACATACAGTACTTCTCAACCAATAGCTTTCATGCCTTCCAACTATGCTTATAATGTATCCAACGAAATCAGATTTGAATGAGCCAAGTTCTTATTTCATTGCGCCTCCAAGTATGTTTTCTTGTATATGTAATCTAATGTTTTTAGGCAAGCTTTTTAATGGTGCATCAATCTCTATTCCCTCCTAAAGATAATACATAAATTAAAGAAACATAGGCATTGCAGGACATTGGCCTTTTAATTTATTTCCATAATTTCTTGCTGCGACACTTCTTCCAGAATTTGTTTTCGTAGGAATGCTCTTGCTCATTATTTATCAAACAACAATCAGACAAGATAAAAATACCATACAAATTAGAAAAGTATAACCTGTCTCTCTCTGGGAGAGGAGAAAATCACACGAAATCAAGTGCATACCTCATCTCCCCTTAGACGTTTAAGAGCTGTAGAGGTCTATGTGTTAAAGAATTCATGTATTAAAGGGTTAGAATTGCGTTAGGGGAAGGTGATAATTAGTGCCTTTCTGTTTATTCTTGGTACATTCTCTTGTCATTTTTGCCTCTTTTTTTGTTTACGGTAAACTAGTCAGAAAAAAAAAGTATTATTTTCAAGACGAGCCTTACAGCACGAATGTCATATGTTTACTGTTTGTAGGTTGTGCTTTGGAAGGAAATCTAATCAAATCATCCTAAAGAATTGTTATTCGTGGAATATTTTGATGTGCGTAATTATCTCTATTTAGTTTCTATTGCAAATTATAGATTTGTATAGCTGATTTTATATCATATGTTCAACGGCATCCACTTTGTATATTTATTTATTTAACGTTTCTAGCATTTCTAGTTCTCCTTTGAGTGGTACGCTATGCTATTTTCAGGATCTCTATTACTGGAGGAGGTGGTTGGCTGTGGTTGTGAAGATGGAATTGTCGCCATAGTAGAAGCAGCTCAAAAACATTTTTCTGAGTCTCAGCAAGCAAAAACTGCTGGATCTGCAGGCTGGTGGAGAGTGAGTAAACAAGGCACTTTCTTTGCAATTAATTATGCTGTAGATTATAATGCTAACTTGCAAATTACGGGTCCATTTTTAATACAATTTCTTGAACTCGTTTTTGTTCTTGTCTGCAGTTTCTTCATGTTTTTCAGAATCAGTATTGTGTGCTACTCTTATATGAATCCTGTTTGACTGCCTAGAATTTATGTTCCTGAAACAGCGGTGACCTTATTTCTTCTTTTCTTTGACTCATGTACGTTTCTGTTTCTCCAGATCCGGGAAGCTGTCATGTTTGCATTGGCTTCTATCTCAGAATCATTGCTTGAAACAGTGGTATGCACTTCTTTTTTACCTTTCTTTGAATATCATAATTTTTATTTTTCATGCTAAATGCCAACTACACTCGAGCATTTAATCTGCTCTTCCTAATAACATGGTATCTTTAGTTCTTTGGATCCCTTTAAAGCTTGAAAATCAAATTTTTATGTAACATGTTATTCTTTTGTAGGATTTGGGACCAACAAGAGTTATCTTAGGGAATCTCCTAGAGCAAATACTCACTGAAGATATTGGAACAGGTAGCTGTTGTTTACTAGTATATATGGGATTTCTTGAGATGGTAATATTATATTTGTGTAGATTTGTGAGTTGTGATCACTTCAATGATATCACTTCTGTGCAGGAGTGAATGAATTCCCCTTTCTGCACGCACGAGCATTTTCTGCAGTTGGCAACTTTACATCTTTGGTAACCATCAATATTTTTTCTTTCACTTCTTGGACACTCACCTACAGTATCATGGAAAAATCAAACACGTGTTTGGAGATAACCCCCACTGTTTTGGGTCGTTTTACAATAGCACGCTGCACGTTTAATAGTAAGCTATGTAACATTGACATGGTTGCGCTTGTTGGTTTCCGGTACGGGGTGTCCGACACAGTGAAAAAAAGAAAAATACCTTGTAAGTAGTGTTGGACACGCGTATGTGTGTCCGAGTGTCGATGTTGGATACGTGTCAAACATGGATTTTTTTCTTCTTCAATATATGCCCTGTCCATGTTCCATGTTACGTAGATAGTAAAAGATACCCCCACGTCTAGGCCTGTTGCATGTAGATTGGTATGTCAAAAAGATTTAAACATGTATGGCGATAGTTCAGTTATATCGTTGCCCGTTGACAGCCGGCGGTGTGTGTGTGTGTGTGTGTGTGGGGGGGGGGGGGGGGGGGGGGGGTTTGTAAGGCGATATCCCAAAATGACCCCAAAATATAAGGGGATATATTTTCAAGGCTACTTCTGACCCGTGTAACTAACAGTTTTTGTTGTTGGTATTTTACAGCTGAATCAGAGAGTTCTTGAGCAGTTTCTTTATGCGGCTATCAAGGCAGTTGGCTTAGATGTGTACGCAATATATCCTGCTTTTTTTTTTTTGCCACTCATATAGGGAATATGCAAGTCATGAAAATATGTTTTTGACAGACCTCCACCAGTGAAAGTAGGTGCATGCCGGGCACTTTCGCAGCTCTTACCAGAAGCAAACAAAGGAATTCTTCAGCCGCATATGATGGGTTTATTTTCATCATTGGTTGATCTTCTTCAGCAAGTAATGTATCTCATTTAGATATCTCTCTTACTTATTCGTTAAAGTTAGCTTAAGTAGATGTGGTAACTGTTCTTCTCAGGCGTCCGATGAAACCTTGCACCTGGTTCTTGAAACATTGCAAGTAGCGATCAAGGCAGGTGTGGACGTTAAGAATTGTTTGCATTCTTGGTTAAGCTACAACATATTCTTTTGGACTTGTTACTGATTCAAACCCTTGTCTTCTATTATGCGTGTTGAAGGCCATGCAGTATTCGCATCGATAGAGCCTGCTATTTCTCCCTTGATCCTGAGCATGTGGGCATTACATTCTTCAGATCCATTCATAAGTATCGATGCGCTTGAGGTTTTAGAGGTAAAGATTTTTGCCCGGTCTATAGTATTGAAAGGTGTTTCTGATCAATAAAATTATGTAGGCATTGTGCTTTTTTATCTGTAAAAGATCCGATTAAACCTGATATCAGATCAGATTCGATCTAGTAATCACGTTTTTAATCAAGATCTTGAAATCCGATATAAAAATGATAAAACAGAAAATTATCCAAGGTGTCAAAACCGAAAACCTGATATCAGCTCATTCTGTACGACTGGTTTGAATAGCCAAAAGATATTTATAATGTAGCTGACCTAATTCCTGTAAATGAAATCAAGTACATACTATTAGCAACGGCTAATTAATATAATAGGTTAGATATTAAAGGAGAGAAAAACTCGCCTTATGCAGATTATGAATGCTAGGATGTCGAAGAAATAACAGTCTAGACTTGGTAAACAATCTCATCAAGTTCCAAATTGATCACTGCACAAACCTTCTATCTACCCGTGCTTCTCATGGAAAGAATTCGGAAAACAAAAGAAACCCAGCTCATACCCAAAGATGCATAACACTTTATTAATATCCACCATTTGAACTAAGCAAGCATAACTCCATTTACCTCAGATATGAAACGACCAAGGAGCTCAATTTTTGATATCAAACAAAGAAGCACCAGCATCTCTCTCTCCCATCACAAACCAATAAGCAACTAAAGCAATCAAGTACCACTGTGGTCATCTTACACAAGACCAACCAGATCATGAACCAGTTTATCTACAAAGAGATTGATAAAGCAAATAGGTGAAGCAAACATGTCTCTCTCCTTCTCCATTAATAACAAAACCCTACCCCACCTCCTGCTTATTTGTTTTCTACCAACCACTAACATACAACAGCTACTTGGCTTTACCCCATCTAGTAACTAATCTCATACCCATGAACATGGAACAAAACCCAACTTCTCTCTCTGATTGTCTCCTTTGTTTATGTTCTGTTTGAAACCCCTTTCTCCCTCTCAAGAAACTCCTCTCTGTCGGTCTGCTTTCTCTCTCTAGCAAGCCGTCAGTTCTTCAACAAAACCTAACTTCCTCCTCTAACAACCTAAATGAGGTTTGACCCAATACAACAATAACCACCATCGATACGTACTCCCTCTCATCATCTGCGCAACAACCTTAATCCCAATTCTGACTAATCATCAACTTACTAATATTAACCGATATGATGCTAACATGAATTACGGAAGTATATCGATCTCGTTTGACAAAAATTCTAGAGTCTTAAATGAAATCATAATCATGCTTTATTATTAAAAAGCAAACAACAAAAACACGGGTTATTATACTAGGCGACTTGCACGGTGAGTCACGTATGTGTCTGAGTTATTTGTTGTGCAAGTAACCTTTCGAGATTGTCAGAGTAAGCCTAAGCCTATAAACAAGCTTCTTATTGTACAGAAGTTATTTACAACAAATTAATCAAGTATTTTTTTAGGTTTTATTTATTCCTCTTTCTCTCCGCTTTCCTACATTAACCTCCTATATCCGCACTTCCCATGTTATTTAAGGTACTTGCTTAGGGCCATTAGGTCAAAATTAATTAAATAGCAAGAACTCTCTCTCTCTATTCTGCTACTGCTTCTAATAATCTTGTTTCACCATGTAAAAGATGTATACAAATGATTAGTATGCTCCAACACTTGGGGTAGTGTTTAAGTGAATAATGCAATTCAGGGTACATTTTTCATTTCACTTTCTTTAATGCGTCCTTTATTGCTGGCTGAATTAGTTAAGTTTGACTCTTCAAATTCACCATTCACTTTTGCCATTTCTACTCTAGTATTTGTGTTAGTTTCTACGCACGTGGAAGCAATTACTCAACACGATTATCTAATAACGATCTCTTTTATTGATAAACACCTAATTTAACATCCTACTTTCAATTTCTCCAAGAACACTACCCCCTAAACCTTAGCCAACCCTTTCTTTTATAGATAAAGAGTTTACAATCTATCTTCCTAATATCTCTCCAAATCAAATATTCTACCCAATCTTAGGAATCCTTATATATTTAGAATTCTCTAAAATGGCAACTACAATAAAGCAAAACAAAGCCTAAACTAACTGCTGGAGAAAGTGAGTTTTCGGAATAGGTCCAAGGACCACGGGGCACGCCCACGTGTTCTATCAATTTGGATTCTAGTTATTTACTAACATAGTCTTTCATATTATTTTTCAGGCAATAAATAATGCTCCTGGATGTACGCGAGCTCTTGTTACTCGAGTTTTACCTTCTATTAGACCTATACTTGAAGAAGTAAGCCTCATTCAGTTCCTTTGAAATAATGTATCATTAGTCGCTATTGAATTTGAAGCTGACTCATTTGTTTGGTACATCCTGATGGTATATATCAGCCTCAGCAGCAGCCGGATGGATTAGTAGCTGCCTCATTGGATCTTTTGACAATGCTATTGAAGGCAAGTTATATAGATTATAAATAGATGTTTCTTTTTTCGTAGTGATCTTTTTGTACTCTACACTCTTACTTCATTATTAGTTGTATTATTGTTCTAAATATCGACTGGTGCATCAATATAGTGGATATATATGTATAAAACATTTGGGGCACCATAAAGATATAAAGGTCGGATAAGGTTTTTTATTTATTTTTGAATGATTCGTAAATCAAGATAATACTATGTGATGTGTTGGAATGATGTAGTGGAAACCATAGTTTCTTCTTATTTTAGCAGTTTTAATTTAATAATAAAAGATCACTATATCTTTGTAATGTATGGATCGATACGCATAATTCTTTAGTTTTGTTGAAGCAACAGATCTATGGGTTGTTGCTCAGATATATCGAGGATATACCAGATATTTGAGCTGACCGATATATCTGTAGAATTTGATATTAGATCCTTGATTAGGTTATTTTGTTCATATTAATGCCTGTCTGTAATATATTTGTTTCAGAGCGCTCCTATCGACATAGTGAAAGCAGTTTATGATGTTTGTTTTAGTCATGTTATACTAATAATCCTTCAAAGTGACGATCACAGCGAAATGCAGGTAGTCTTATACTATTATTACAGTAAACAGGTGTATTAGTCTTGTGCTTGCATTTCTCTGGTAATAAGCTAACATAAATATTTCCTTGAATTGTACTTGGGAACAACCTAGAACGCAACAGAATGTTTGGCTGCTTTTATATCCGGGGGGAGACAAGAATTGCTTGCTTGGAGTGGTGATTCATGTTTAACAATGAAAAATCTTCTTGATGCAGCTTCGAGGTATATTTGTGGTTAATTTTTAGAATTTTGGCTTGTATGGAAGGTTTATGATTTTAGTGTTGTGATATCTAGTCGCTTAGTTATCCCATTTTACCATGTTTCCCATAACCCAACCATTTAGAAAGATGAAAATACGGTATTCTATCCAAAATGTTGATCCTTCTTTAACTTGTGGTAGTACAATGGTTTTTCCAGATACAACTGCTATAGGAGTCAAGAGTACTTGTTGGCAAAACAAAAAAGTTGGTTCTAGCCACACTATACAATTTTGGTTAGTCTGTTTCTTCAGTTTAATAGATACACTTCCATCATAAATGAACTTCACTCAAACACTTACCTTGAAATCTGAGGCACCATTATTAAATAAAAATTGACCTTAATCTCTCTCCCATTGACGATGATTATCCTACGGAACTCAATTAAAGGATATCAACTTGGTGAGGAAGAAAACTCTATTCGGTGAGGTAAGTTTGAGTTATTTTACTAACACCCATTTTTAGAGATGCCTGCCCGCTCTGGCCGATTAATAGCTCGAGCCATCTGCCGAGAGCCGACAAGTCCGAGCCTATTCCTCATAGTCAATCTTTTTCTTAAAGTTACAGATACATTTTCCGAGTTCCCTTTGTTTTGTTCCATCGACCAGAGGTTCTTCAACTTGGAGACCTGATGCGATTATGAGTACGACCGGGCGTGAGAGACACTTGGTCATCCAAATTTTAAAGGGCTCTCAGGGGTGCGCCTAACACACTGGATATTGTTGATTTCTCTAAAACAAATCTTCTATTATGTGTTGTAAGATAAGCTTTATTGAAAAAGAAATGCAAGTGGAGTTACAATTAATTTTTGTAGTGGTTTCACTATTTCTTTAGTAACCGATAAGATATTTTCCAATGGATCAGATATAGTCGGAAAAAAAAACAAATGTTGTTGTTACAAAAAGGTTTCTCAATGGTGAATATCTTAGGGGTTCGTGGAATGCGAGAGGGGAGCCGCTAATATTGTTGCGTATCTCTATCGAGTTAGATTCAGTGTAGCCGCTAATATTGCATTTTCCAATGGGATGCAACAACCCACTTTTCTCGCATATGCCATTGATTCTCCACCTACTTGCAATGCATTTTATCTCCATTGAAGACACATTATCCAACTTTTTTTTTCTTCTTAATAGCAACCAATATCTCTCTCCCTTTTCACTCTGACTTTCGTTAGTTAAATCATATGTGCCCATGGCTTTAAAAAACGCACTGAGGCTTACGCCTCACTAATTATTGAGGCTTAAGTCTCATAATTTATTTTTAACTCTTTACCTGTTATTTTTACTAGATAATACCCCTTAGGATTGGGTTCAATAACAATATCTACAAAATAACCCTTCTAAAATTGTCAAAATAAATAAAATAACGTTCTTTACGGGAAAACCCCATTAGCGTATGAAAGAAAACTGAAGCTTACGCCTCGCCTTTAGTGAAGCTTACGTCTCATATCGCCTTCCGCCTCACTAAGCACTCGACGCCACCGCCTTCACCCTTTAAAACCATGTATGTGCCCCTCATTACAATATTATGGTTATACAAAATTGTGTTTACTCCACGAGCTGACGCGAATACTCATTCATTGAATTGACACCCACTGCCTTCATTCCATTTCTTCTCTTATTATTTCCATAATTTATTCTTACAGTAAGCCCCTCCCTGCTAGCATCCAAAAAAAAAAAAAGCCTTGCAATATTTAACATTGATTGACATGTTTGTAAGTTGTAACTAATACCACATTTACATTTTTTGTGTATCTCAGACCCACTGCTAAATATCCCTTATGTTATTAAAAGGCTAAAATCAAATAAGAATAAAAATTAGTTAAAATTGCACTATCATTATATGTAGTTTTTTCTTAAAAAATTGGTTGTGAAACAACACCATCTAGTACCTTAGGCTCTGAGGAAAAAAAGCGCAGTGTTGAAAAGCTCGTCGTTAAAGGACGGAGATCCACAGGCTTGTCAATCAAAAAGCTTACAAACAGTGTATCTCACTACCCAAACAGCGAAATGAGGCTTAATTGATGCTACCTTAATACTACTCAGATAGTAGTGTGACTTTCGAGATCTATTTTAACACTTAGGATTAGCTTCGAGACGGAATTGATATGAGTATTAGGAATAAAAATGAAGACTAACAATTCAGATGATGTTAGGTGTGATTGGAGATGCGTGTTCGAAATGGAGAAACTGAGATGTGTATTCTTAAGGACATCCGGTATCATTCCAGCAGATAGGATGTGTGAAAATGGAAGGCTGTAGATGTGAAGTTTACTTCATGGTAAGAGTGATGTTCAATCACTTGGTAGAAGGCCCAAATACAAGAGGGAATTATCGACTTCTGAAGTTCGCGATCTGTAAGGTTTGGAAGAAGCACATAAGGTATATTTCTTTTCTTTCTTTTGAAAATGTCAAGAAGTCACATTTTGACTAGAGACAGGCTTATAAGAAAAGAGATGTACATGGATCCGGTGTACTTAAGTATGGTGGACAAGACCATCTGTTTGGAGTCACTTGGGTATTTTCAAGTGGGCCTCATGCTTCCTCCAGGAGTGGTGGTACTTGGCCTTTCGAAGAAAGGGTACACTCAGCATGTTGACAGGAAGACAAAGACGACGAAAGTGGCCAGTTGACATTTATACCCTCTTATTTATTACTCTCATACCTCAAAAACTATCAATGGAGTTGATATGAGGACCTTTTTTAGTGAGACCAAAGAAACCTTATCTTTCATGCCCGTCTTCGCTTTTTTTGAGGCGGCTCCTTAGGTTCGGGATGTACTCTGGAACCTCAGAAAGTTTTTGTTCCCCCCATGTTAAGCTTTGCCTCAACAGTCAAGACCTCAGGGTTTTAGGTCAATGGATACATCTAACCATCTGACTGCTTATCTTTTTCAACTTCACTCAGAAAAATATGTTTCTTTGTTGTTAGATACAGGGCATTAGACCCTATGTATAAGAAACTTTATGAATCTAGCACCCGCAAATCAGCGTTCTGGAAATGCTAAAATGACGCAGAAGCACTATTCTTCAGGACTGAGATTGGGGCAGACAATATTTTAATTGGTTGTCCCATTTAGCACGGAGTAGGAGTATAATAGACCAATCCATGAGTTCATTGCTCGATCCATCAAAGATGTCAAAATATGTGCTAATTTGTTTTTGGTTTTCTTTTGTCCGTTTTATCTTGAAGACCTGCCTTGAGGGGTTACTGGGTAAACTTTAGGACTTCCTTTTAATGGTCTAGAGAGTTTAGCTAGCTTAGTGTTGACTTGTTTTTTCTCTGTAACCTTAGGAGATTGAATTGTAATAGGTAGTATATTTTTATTGTTAATCTATCAAAGTTTTAACTTTTACCATTTTTTTCTTCATTAATTTTCTCTATATTCGTGTCTTAGATTATATTGTTCTCAAGTCATAACCCTACTACGATTCTTTCAAGTTCTAGCATGCGTCATAAAATATAAAGAGTTGGATGCAAAAATTAATCGTGAGGAGACCGAATTAACCCTTACAATTGTTATATTATGTCAAGTTCACCCTTTTTTAATCAATTTCTCCCTGAATCCCAAAATCCAACAGCGCATATTGTCCAATCATCCAGATTCTAGTGGCCATCCGGATGCTCGTAATGTGATCTTGACTCCTCTTTATCTTTGTGTTAAGTGTCTCAACTTCCCCTTTTGGGAAAAAGAGACAAGCCTAAAATCCTTATAATTGCACTATACAGTTATATGGATGACATTAAGGGTTCCTATACTAAATCGTCTAAAGTAGGCTTTAAATTTAAGGTTTGCAACTTGTCATATATACTCTTTGTTCTGGAATAAATTATGGCAATTGTTTGGCTGTTGACCTCATTATATAAATAAAATAGACTCAAATCCCTAAATTTTATAAACGACAATTTCCAAAACTGTGAGTTGTTGCCTTGCTGCTAAGTCATGCATTTTTTATTCTAGTCTTAATTTATTTACCTTTTAGGGAAGAGGTCAATTTCTAATCTAGAAATATAGTGCTGATTAAAGTTGAATATCCCTTCTATCAGCTTTATGTGCTAATGACTGTTGACACAATGTATATGCAGGCTTCTGACCCTGATATGGAAAGCTCAGGATCACTTTTTGTTGGTTGCTACATTCTACAGCTTATCCTTCACATGCCCTTAGAAATGGCGCCGCACCTCCGTGCTCTTGCTACTGCTCTCATTAGGCGCATGCAATCTTGTCAAATTGCTGGATTAAAAAGCTCACTGCTTCTTATTTTTGCAAGATTGGTAACTTCTATTAAGAAGAATACAATTTTGACGCGTACTTTATCCCCCCCCCCCCCTCCCCTTTCTTTTCTTCTGTCTGTCTAATGAAGCGTTTTCATCTTATTGATGCATAACAAAAATGTCACATTGATTGACAGCCCTATATATCTACTAAAATGTGATAGAAGAACGCCATTTTAGTTGCATAACCTTACAATAATAATAAAAAAACAACTTGCATTGAAAACACATGCTTAGCCATGAAAGTTTGAACCTCATTTCATTGATACTTCAAAATTTATGTAAGTGTTTGCTTTATGATATCCTTCGTGGTTTTTTCCTCCAGGTTCATATGAGTTCCCCAAATGTTGAACAGTTCATTGATATGCTAATTACACTGCCAGCAGAAGGCCATGAGAATTCTCTTACTTATTTAATGTCAGCATGGACTAAGCAACAAGGTTAGCAAACTTTACATAAGTTTTTAGCATTTCTATCTAACTCCATAGAAGTTCGATCAAACCTTTTCATTACTATATTATATACAGAAAATAATTACACTTTAAGAATATTTGTATATGTTGGAGTATATAGTGTGTAGACACACTATATACTCCAACAGTATAGTACGATGTATTTTTGAAGTGTACTATGCACATTTCAAGAATTTCTGTATAGTACTATGTATTTTGTACTAATGATCACTTTTGGTTCCGTCTCCAAGTGATATTTTCTAATGAAGCCCAATAGCTAACTTAGAGTAAGTACCTTTCCTTGTAATATTTCTTCTTGTGCCTAAGATTTTGTGAGCCTTCCCAAACATACTGACATAAAACTTGTTTACTTTGAGGAGAACACCCAAGTTATTGTTATTTAAAGCATATAATAGGTTTGGCTCTAGGTAAATACATAGATATGGCAAGTGAGTATCCCTAAACAAATATTTTAAAATATGAAGTATATTTTATAGCAAGATATACGTGTCTATACAACATTTCACTTTTCATCCCAATTTCTCTTTGTTTCTTCACCGAACTTGCTTTTGGCTCTACAACCTATACTCGATGTACTATTTACTACATTCGATGTACTATTTACTACACTCATTATTATAAAAGTTTTACGATTTGAATTAAAACTGAAGAAAACATGTTGAATCAACTAATAAATCGTGAATCACCATTAATCAATCAAATTGACGATTCAAATACAAATCATGCAAATCCATTAATTTTACGAGTTGGGAAGTCCAGAAATTCAAACCATTTGACGGAAAATAAAACCATATTATGGAATTTGTATATCTATTTTCGATTAAGTATCTATTTAATCAGCTTTTAATAGAAATCCTTACTCTTAATCGATGTATAACACAAATTTAAACCTTTTAGGAAACCCTCTCTCAGTAATTCTATTATCCTAATTAGTCCATAGACTGATATACACATACTCATAGTACAAAAATGAGAACCAATTATCTTTTAGGATTTTTCATATTCTTGGTATTTGAAGATTTGAAAGAATTTAAGTACGTAAATACCATTTGTTATACATATATAAATCTTGAATCATATGATTTATGATTCATACGATTCACGATTTACCGATTGTGCTCTATCAATCTCTCATAGTCGCCTATTTTGATGCGATTTCCTTGGTTTATGTGTAATATTTTTATCTGGCGCGATGTTGGATTCCAATAGACACGAATGTCCTATGCAAAATGTCTTTAATATGTTCCTATGTTCTTATATACCGATCTGTCTTATATACCGATCTATTATCAGACCGACGTCAGGAGGTCTTTCTTACATTAAATATGACAAGAGAAGGACTTTCTGACGTCAGCTGAGGTAAGCGTTCGGTGATTGGTCGTGTTTGTTTACGAAATTACCCCCTGCAATCTTAACCGGAACCACAACATCGAGGGTAAAGATGTAATTCTCTTGTTTACTCCCAAACACCTCCCAATCTCTTGTCGTCTCTCCCTTCTGTCTCTCTTTCTCTCATCTTCTCGTAATACATCAAACTCTCTCTCTCTCTCTCTTTGAAGCTCATAATGGTCGTTGAAAAAGGCAGCAAATCAGTTTGATTTCGTGATTTGAAATGGGTACCCTGATTTTTTCATGTATGGGTACAAAATATCCCATAACCATACTGGTCCTGTTCTCGTGAATTGCAATGTGCATCACTTAATTATTATTTTGGGAGAAACTGTGAATGTGCGGTTTGGCGGTGTCACGTCAGTTCCGAGCGCTTAGCGGTATACTAGTGTATAGTTGATTTATACATCTCTTTCGTCATCTGCATGTGGGCCTCTAGATAAGTATTTAACTTATGACTTGTAATTTATTTTAGAGTCCTTTTCTGCAGCTTAACCTTAATTTGAAAGTGAAGTGGTATTTAATCCAATTGTTTTATGAGTACAGTGGAAATTCAGGGGTTGTACCAAATTAAAGTTACTACAACTGCTTTGGCTCTATTACTCTCCACAAGGCATGTAGACTTGGTAAAAATTAATGTTCCAGGACATCTCGTTGAGGTTCGTATGATATTCACTGTATAGATCACGATGTACTAATATTTCTAAAGAATAAAATATAATTCTAGTCATTTATAGTCCACTGTAGGGATTACTACTCGCTCAAAGTCTAAGCTAGTTCCAGATCAGTGGTCGTGGATGCCACTTCCTACAAAGGTAAAGTTTTATGTTGTGTTGTATCCAACAGAGGTTTTATCCTTTTTTTTTTGAAAGGCTAGCCGGTTTTATATAGGGTTCCGTAACCCTGAGTTTCCAACCCCATTGGGTTTCGAACCCACAACTCCTCTCTTGGTGGAGGGTCACAACCACCACTGGGCCAAGAGCCCAATGGTGGTTGATGAATCATATTTGGACAGCAGTGGTGTAAATCCGGAACCCCTATTTGATCCTAGCTGTTTTTTTGGAAATTCTGGGTGCTGGACCTCCCGGTCTGAAAATATACTTTAAAATTTGAATTTGGATTCAACCTGCAAATATATTTATTAGAGGATTCGAGTCTGTCCAATTTGAAAATATTTGTCTGGAAACTCGATACATCCCTATGATATTCTCGTTCTGGTTGGATAAGGGTAAACCCTAGTTCATTCAGCTGGGATCAATGAACTTTACATTGGTATCTCATTATATTATTTTATCGCATTTGAGTTTTAAGAGTAAGTCCAATCGATCTACACTATACTATAATAGCAATAGTCATTCTGAGACTGAACTACTTCAATTCTTTTTGTGCAGATTCTCGCATTATTGGCAGATATGCTGATTGAGATTAAAGAGCAAGTTCTGGTTGCAGATGATGAAGTATAGTCATTATAATCTTGCCTTTATCTTTGACGTACATAATTGGAATGAAATGTTAATCCCTTCTTATCTTTTTCTTTATCATTGCAGGACAGTGATTGGGAAGAAGTTCAAGATGGAGATGACCAAAATGACCAAGACTTGCTATATTCGTCTGGTGCAACATCATACAGCAAGCCAAAATATCTAGATGCAACCGCAAAAATCTTCAGTGAGGTGTCCAGAAGAGAAATGCATATCTTATGTTCTCCCATTTGTGTTTTCTACGTTTGTACTTATATATCTTTTTGCTGTTCACACTTCCTTAGGATCAAAATGATAGTTATGAAGATGACCTAAACAAAGCTGACCCACTCAACGAGGTTCGTGCCATATCCAAAAGTCAGCCACTTCAAATGGTTTTTTTCTTCTTCAAATCTCTAGATGTAAGGATAAGAAAATAGCCGGTGTGATTAACGTAAATTGGCAAGATACACATAAAAAAGTCCATGTCGAGGATGAAAGTTAAATCAAAATTCACGAGAGTGTTTTTGCAACTCTAGAGACGTTTTTTCCCCCTTACCTCATAACCTGTCACTTGTATCTCATCTTGTTTTTGTTTGTTGCAGATTAATTTGGCAAGTTACGTAACGGATTTCCTCATTAGATTTTCTGACAGTGACAGACAATTTTTTGATCATCTATACCAGGTATATCACTGGGTACTAATAATTCATTTCTCGGAAAGGATCAAGTTACTTCCATTTACCTTAATTTGAGAATCTAAAATCTTCTGTATTGTCTAAATTGCAGCATTTGACACAAAATCAGCAGGCTGCCTTGCAAACTGTTTTAAAGCGGTGATTTTTTTTATATATTTTTGTGTAATGTCATTAACATTTATCCAACATGAGAAACATAATTATTATTATTCTCTTTGAAAACCCGCCAATATGAGGTGGTAGAGGTGTTGTTTGAGTTTGTAAACCGGCATTCTCTGGTTGTAACGAGTGTGCCTGGTTTGGTTGCCTCTGTCTAGTTTGCTGAGGTATTTAATGAAAATGTACCATTGGTTGTAGGGAGAGAATTCCCCTACACTCAGTTTCCCTTATACTCACGCCACACTCATTGACAACCACACACCTTGAGAGGTGGCATTAGACTACCTACGTGGAGGACAAAACTAAAAAAAAACCCAAAACCGTTCACTTCAGTCACTCACTCTCTCTCCCGGTCTCCCTCCAAAATTCAAAATTTAAATACGACTCCTACGACTCTCCCTCATCCACTATTATCTTCGGTTTAAGTACGAATCTCTCTTATTCTCTTAACTTTTCAGACCCATTTTGGAAATTGCATTTGGGAACTTGATTTTGGGATAATTTGAAGGTACTTTCAGAGGTAATTTCGGTATTGATTTTGATTGTGTAATTTGAGTGCTTACAGTGGTAAATTGATTGTGCATATTGAAGGGAATTGGGACTACACGTAGATAACGACAAACATATACTCCCAACACCTAGAAGGATGTAATGGAATTTGTATTATGGATATGTCGATTTGCCCAATACATCGACAATAAATTGTCTGTTTGTAATGTATTCGGATATTGTCGATTTGCCCAATACATCGACAATAAATTGTCTGTTTGTAATGTACTTGACAATATTGCAGTATTGACAATTCTCGATAATGGGTTGTTATTGACAATAAAACAATATAAAAAATTAGGTGTTGTTATTGCTGTTGCATTTTCTTGTTGCATTTATTTGATCAATTAAGATGATGGATGATTTGGTAGATAATAAAACAAGATGCTTAATGTAGACTTTTACTCTAAGAATTGTCGATATATGTATGTTTCGACGGTATTGACAATAATATCGTTTGTGAAATTGTCGAGTTATGCTCTACTCGACGATCCTTGTACATGTAAAATTGTCGACTTCACTTGTTCGATTGTTGTATTGGGCATCCACACTATGAAACATGCCACAAGTGCAAACCCTAACTTCAATGATAGTACAAACCCATGGATTTAAAAACAATTAATTGATCCAGAGAGAGAGAGAGTGTGTGTGTGCGTGACTGAGAGATGAGTAATAACTTCCCTAGCACCTCTTTAAATGACGATGATCGTTGGAGATGATGGTAGAGGGAGACTGGCAGAGAGAGGAAGAGAGAGAGTGTGTGAAATTTAAATTTTTGAGTGAGTGAGTTGTTAGGTTGTCCACGTAGGCAGTCCAAAATGGCAACCTGTGTAGTGTGGGGAGAGTGTAGCACAAAAGAGAGTGTCGGGGAATCCTCTTGGGGGAAGACAAGTATCTTAGCATGTCTTTTTTGATTTAGAAAACTATCATTGGAAGCATGCAATGTTGTTGCTCAGTTGTGCAACAGGGTTTCTATGCTCAAATTATTCCAACAATTCTCCTTCATTTCCCGGTCTGCAATCAAATCGATATAGGAACTTGGAATGATAAAAATGCAATTGATATGTAATAAGTGCGATTGAAGAAATATTTCTTGTTGTTTTTGGGCGTCCTCGGATTGCACCACGAGCTAAGTAGTACACTTTCAACTTTCAACTTCTACATGTACCCATTGGGCTATCCAAACGGGCCTTAATAGTCCTAATATGTTCGTACTGTTGATTTGTCATCTAGAGATTGGCGCGAATTAAAGTCTTTTAAATTAATTATTTTAAAAGAAAGTCAGATATTACTGATTTGATTTATCTTCTGGTTTGACTTGAACTTTTTTTTAATGGCGAAGGCGGTAATCGCAGCAGCAGCTTGCCTGAATCTCGACAATGTTTGGGGTAATTTAAGTTGTAATATTTGAATTTGGTTTTGTTTTCTGATGTTTCTAGATTTAAGTGTGATAATTTGAAGGGTTGTTCTTTGGAAGTTATAATATAATATAATATGTAATCAAAACTTACACAAAAAAACTATATTAATTTGTATGATTCAGGATATGGTTTACTATTTTGTATATGCGCTTCAAGTGAATTTTATTCCTCACTGAAAACACTTTTTCCTATTCTTATACTATTAGGTGATTTAAGATATTCATCAAAAACAAAATTCTCTCCTAATTACCGACTAAGAGCAATATCCAATGGTGGCATTAAAGCACTGGAAATTCCTCGTCTGTGGTACAATCTTGTTGCAGATCTTCCAATCAAACCTCCTCCGTCATTGCATCCAAAGACTCTCCACCCCGTTATGCCCCAGGATTTATCTCCTCTCTTTCCGGATGAGTTGGTAAGACAAGAAGCAAGCACTGAAAAGTTCATTCAGATCCCCGATGAAGTTCTTGACATTTACAGTCTTTGGCGTCCGACCCCACTTATCAGGTTTGTTTTTTTGAAGCATAATATATGTTATCAACAAAACTACTTACAACAACTTATAGTTTCTTACTAAATCAGAGCCAAGAGACTGGAGAAACTTCTTAAAACACCTGCAAGAATATACTACAAATATGAAGGTGGCAGTCCAGCTGGGTCGCACAAACCAAATACTTCAGTCCCACAAGCTTGGTATAATGCGCAACAAGGCATCAAGAATGTTGTGACAGAAACCGGTGCTGGTCAGTGGGGGAGTGCACTAGCCTTTGCATGCAGCTTATTTGATCTCAACTGTGAAGTAATAGAATATAGCACCATATATTATTCGCTATGAAGGAAATTCAAGTTACCTTCCATATTGTATTATAAAATCTATGATCAGGAGTCTTATGAAGCTACTAAGGAAAAAAGGGAGCCAAACTGTCAAACTCCATTCAGCTTTTGCCTAGTGTGAGGCATTGGAGGATTGATTTGGGGAGCCATTTGATGTGCTGAAAAAGTTATTGAAGATCTCGGGATAAGATTTTCAGTACATTAAGGGCACATCAAATAGCACAGTTATTTCTCATATAAGATTGCATTGCGTAAACATAGTTAGATTTGATAGCTCGGACTACCTTTTTCAAGTTCTGTTCCTTGTAGCTTTAAAAACTTTTGATCATTATCTTTCTTCCATATAAGTAGTGTATGATTCCCCTAGTATCAGACGCAAGAAGTTGGTTTTCTGGGAATTTGTTTCCCTTTGCTCTCACAGAACACAGCCATAGAGTAGAAACTAGGAAGTGCAGCACCTTGTTCCTCATTATTTTGTAAATTGAATTATATTCTGATATCTACAGTTTGACCTTTACCTCTTCATCCATATGTAGGTCTGGCAAGTTCGTGCTTCATATGACCAAAAGCCCTATCGCAAGCTAATGATGCAGACTTGGGGAGCTAAAGTCCACCCATCTCCTTCGACTTTAACCAATGCTGGTCGAAGTATTCTTCAGATGGATCCATCGAGCCCTGGTAGTTTGGGTATAGCTATATCAGAGGCCGTAGAGATTGCAGCTACAAATGCCGATACCAAGTACTGTTTAGGAAGTGTTTTAAACCATGTTATGCTGCATCAAACAGTTATTGGTGAGGAGTGTATAAAGCAGATGGAGGCTATTGGAGAAACCCCTGATGTGATCATTGGTTGCACTGGTGGCGGTTCCAATTTTGCAGGGCTTACATTTCCATTTATTCGAGAGAAACTCAACGGGAAAATCAACCCCGTTATAAGGGCAGTTGAGCCTGCAGCTTGTCCATCATTAACCAAAGGGGTATACACATATGACTACGGCGACACGGCTGGGACGACGCCGTTGATGAAGATGCATACACTTGGGCATGATTTCATTCCAGATCCTATTCATGCTGGTAATATTTCTTACACCAAGATGCTCACGTCTTCTGGCACTATATCAAATGAAAAGCTGATAGTTATGTTTTACAGGAGGTCTACGCTACCATGGTATGTCACCACTTATTTCACATGTCTACGAGCTAGGGTTCATGGAAGCATTGGCCCTACCTCAGATTGAATGCTTTCGAGGTAAATTATTTCATTTTTTCCTTTCCGTTGGTTTTTCTCGTTTTTAAGACTATTACAAGCTGTATTGTTTAGTAAATCAATCAAAAACTGCATAATGCTGAAATTCTAAACAAATTGGATAAAAATCTTCAAAGAAATTGCAGTGAATGTGTATTGGCATGTGAATCCACTTCCATTTATATATGAACCATTACAAGCTTATAGGGAACCCAGAAGATTAAGGTTCACACGAAAATATGAACTGCAAAATTGCTAGTGGACTCCGACTTAATATGGGGGGATCTGCCCTGACCCCAGAGATGGCAACTGCTCTCTGTGACACCCACAGAAAATCCACCAGAGAATTGGAGCAGCGAGACTTACTACTTTGATCCAACAGTACCTCCGTGTAGCCTTGAGAATAAAAAATAGTTGCACACAGAATTTTCTCACAGCAAGCTTTCCACATAGGAAGAATACTAGCCAGTAACCCCTTCAGGAAAGTATCCATATGTGAGTTCTCTACTTATGTTGATATGAGTTGATTACTATGCAACATTTTAGTATCAACTCTCAATCAGCAGTTATTTGCAAGTTTAGTTAGCACATCTTGTTTACTGAATAAAAGATTGAATTTATCGCAGGTGCCATTCAATTTGCCCGTTCAGAAGGCTTGATACCCGCACCGGAACCTAGCCATGCCATAGCTGCCACCATACGAGAAGCTCTCCACTGTAAAGAGACAGGAGAAGAGAAAGTTATACTCATGGCTATGTGTGGTCACGGCCATTTCGATCTCCCAGCTTACGAGAAGTACTTGGACGGCAACATGGTTGATTTATCTTTTGAGGATGAAAAGATGCGAGCGTCACTGGCTAGTATTCCTAAAGTTTAGGCCTAAAGTGGAGTCATGTAGGGTTTTTTTTAGTACTACGTAATTGCTTGATAATAAGATTATGAGAAATGCTTTGGGGACCCAAGGTTATAAGCCTAGGAGACCATAGCTGTCTGGATGCAACACATGTCATGGGGCAACCTGTTGCTTCTGTTCTTAACTGAAGCAAATAAAGTGCATCAATGTTTTCAATCGGCATCCTTCTCCCCTGCACCATGAAAACATCATTATTTCTTGTAGCTCCTTGATTGATAATATTTAATAAAGAACTCGAAAAATATTTCTTGCAAGGTGAGGGAGCGGAGTTCATCGCCGCAACCAATCAAATGAACTGATTCCATTGTTTTGTCTTGCAAAATTAGGTATCTGCTTTGTTTTGCAAAATTAAAATTAGGTATCTGTTAGGAGTTGGGTCCAGCCCAAGCTAGGAACCCAACAGGGTTGGGGTGTCCTATAGGACTCCTAACAAGCCCATAGGCCCTTTAGGGTTATGAGGAGAGTTTGAGTAGGTTTGGTAATCTATTCAATAGGATTATCTACTATGTATTACATTTAGTTTTACAGTTCTCGATATCAATAAAAAATCTCTCTCTCTCAATTGCTCTTAAGATATAAAATTGTTATCTTCTATATTATTATATTATTCAACACGTTATCAACACGTAAACTAGTGGATCGAGAAGAGAAAAATATTACTCTCCAATAAGTGTTTTTAGGGAATTCTTGCGACCAGGGAGGTATTTTTAAAGATTTTCAAATTTTGTTTCAATTTCTATCTAATCTATGTTGTATGATATCTAAATATGGATTAGTAACATTTTTTTACTATTTTTTCCGGATTAAAAATAGCCAATTTTGGTGTTTTTTTTACCTTTAATTAAGGGTTGTTTTCAAACTAAAATTACTTTCTTTGTGGACATCGGATAGAGGCGAGATCACTTTGATTAGAAAGCCTATCCCAAGAGCTTTCCAGCGGAATATGACACGTCTCAGAGAGATGCCCCAATCACCGAAAAACTCACATTGAAGCTAGGCAGTTTCACAACAAAAAATAACGATTTTAGGTTATGATAACGTCAGCAAATAAAATAATAAAATTTTATTTATTTTTTATTTATCTGTTGATGATGTCATCATTATCTATTATCTATTGCTGACGTCAGCAATGACATGTCGAGGACACGTGGCATGCTGACGTGGCATGACACGTCGCGTGTAGTGATACGTGGCAGTCACTGGACCGGCCACCGGACGGTCACCAGAGTGACACGTGTGAGACACGTGTCTTTGTCATGTGCGTGACACGTGTGACCGGTCAACCCGGTCCAGGCGTTGACCCAGATCGAGTCAGATCGGATCAGACACTGAAACGGCTATAAAATCTAATTTCTTGGACAGATTGAGTCTAAATTTTTTTTGAAAAATTCTTATTGACTGAACCTACCCCGTGGGGGACCCATTTATTAAAAAAATTATGAA
This sequence comes from Kingdonia uniflora, assembly GCA_014058105.1. Lineage (NCBI taxonomy): Eukaryota > Viridiplantae > Streptophyta > Magnoliopsida > Ranunculales > Circaeasteraceae > Kingdonia > Kingdonia uniflora. Next base: position 93,549 of record JACGCM010000578.1, read on the forward strand.
AAATATTTTTTAATTTTTTTTTGGGATCAGGTACCTTATACAGGAATAATGACTCACTTATATAGGATATAAGCAAATGAATTAATACCTATATAAGTATCTTACGATAGCTAATATGATATTGATGGTATGCTCTTAGGATATTAATTATCATGATCTGAGAATCAAAGATAATACGAAACCAAAACTAATTTAGAATACGACTAAGAGTCATATCTAAATCACAGTTAATTGTCAATGACAAATAATTAAAGCTCAATTGAGAATTGACTTAGTCTTATTTCTAACAACTTAGTGTTTGAGGAACCAATTTTTCGTATCTAGGTGCAATTAGATGTTACACGATAACATTTAGAGGTATATATACACTGATAGCAACCTAGAGTACCCTAGAATGTTAGTTCAAAGACAGGCATAATCAACTTATCTTGTGAACCCAACAGACTTCGGGGTGGGACCATTTGTCAGCTAAACATTTAATACCCCTCATATTTGTAGCAAATGGGTCATTTGGCTATAATATACCAACTTTATAGAACTTGAGGTCTTAGAATACTCTAGTTCTAAGAATAAAGAACGTACACATTTAGTAGTTTTGAATAACAATCTTGACTAAGATTTTATTAAAACGACACCTAAGATTAAGATCGTTATTTTACGGGGTAAAATTTGGGATTTAATTATTATAAAAGAATTTTATAAGTTTTAGAATATGAATAAGGTTCAACAATAATATGATTATGAATAATTTATTTATCTTTATTCTAAGTACTATGATCTGTCTTTAATGCATTTGATATGTTTATCAAGAATTGTCACTGATTATAATCTATATTTTGCATAAATAGATGTCTGCGAAACTCAAAAATATTGAATTACCACCATTGCTGCTCACTGGAGCCAATTACCTCACTTGGTGCATTGATGCTGACTTGTTCTTGTAGTCTTTCGGTCTGCAGAAGACCATCGTCATTGGCAACAAGGAAGATTCCATGGACAAAACAAAAGCTTTGTTTATCCTCTGTCATCATATTCAGGATGACCTGAAGACTTAATACCTCAACAAGGTTGAGCCAACTGACTTATGGGCCAACATAAATGGGCGTTATGGTCAACAAAAGACCATTATGTTCCCAAAGGCGATGCACCAATGGAACAACCTTAGGTTCCAAGATTTTAGGACGGTCACTAATTATAACTGAGCAGTTCATAAAATCACTTCTACACTTGAGCTGTGTGGGAGGAAAATCACTGATGCTGAAATGGTAGAGAAGACTCTATCAACTTTCCATGCCAGTAATATTACGCTTCAGAGGCAATATCGGCGAGAGAACATGATGACTCATGAAGTCTTTATTCAGGCATTGTTCCTCTCTGAGTAGAACGATGAACTTCTGATAAAGAATTATGCTATGCTGCCTTCTGGGAGTGCGCCGTTGCCTGCATCAAACAATGTTCAGTTTCAGGGTAACAACTCTTCACGTCAGGGATGAAGATATGGAAGGAGCAGTGGCGGATACCAGGGATACGGGAAGGGAACTACGTGAAAAATGGCTATTAGCGACGGATATAAATGTCGTTATTACATGATTAACGACTTATATTCTGTCACTAACAACTGTCGCAAAAAATGGAGTTGTTATTGTTACCGACAATTATATATGTCGTATTTTAGCGACATATAAATATGTCGCTATTTATAAAAAAATATGACAATTATATTTGTCGCTTTTTATGTCCTTTCAATGAGATAAAAGTCGTTTAGTTTAAAAATAAACGACAAAAATATGTCACGTTTTATGAATAAAAGCGACAATAATATATGTTGATTTTTATGTCGTGAATTTAAAAAACAACAACAGATATATATGTCGTTCTTTAAGAGATCCAACAATTGTATATGTAGTTTTTTATGCCATTATACGGGAAAGAGACATTTAGAATTAAATATACATGACTTACAAATATGTCATTTTTGAGAACAAATACCTTTTTTTTAATTGAATGGAAAACCAGATTTTTCCATTCATCCAGACAATGCTCTTATAATATACTTAAGCATTAAACAAAATTATTCCAAAATAAGCTATATTATTAAAAATATCTAAAAGTATGTTTCGAATTAGCTTTCAATTTTGCATAAAAGAAATAACATACATTAATCAAATAAACACGATACAATTTTTCTTCCAAGTTATGATTGTTGGAAAATACAATATGATTGGTTTTTCCGTTATGTTTGAATGGTGGAACTAAGTGGTTTTAGTCCCACATTGGATATGAGGTAATCACAACTCTCCTATATAAGTAAATCAAACACTTACTTTGTTATAATGAGTGTGAGAGTTGGTGGGTCACACGCGCATGTGCGACATGTGCGGCCCATGTGTGCAAGCTAGCTTGGGTGCATGGGCTACCCATGGGCTTGCTCGACCTAGAAAACCCGCTTATTATTATAAGTCTATGATTGGGCCTTGGGGCCTTGGGCTCATGGGGATTCCTTTAAACACTTAGTCATTTATTGGGTTTGGGGTGTCTCCAACAGACGCACCTTAAGGTGTGACTCTTGGTGAAAATGCACTAACTTGAGGTGTGACTCTTGGTGAAGAGGCATTAACTTGAGGTGTGACTCTTGGTGAAGAGTCACCTATGCTCTATATAACCCAATTTTGTTTTCATTTATTATCATCTGTTTTTCAGAGTTTTCTTGAGTCTTTTTACAAAGAGAAAGCAGGCGCAATCAAAGTTCGTTTGGCAGAAAGATAGAAGTGATTTCTTCTTCCTGCGACTGATCGTTGTATCCTGGGAGACAGGGGCCTATATTCCTGCAAAGCACTGTGGCAGGGGCGAATCTGTCTTAAGGAGATAGTGTGTATACACTAGACTCGATCATCTCCTTAAGAGGTGTTGGTTTTTCATGCAGATAAGGTTACAATGATCTCATCAGCGACAACATCCTCAAGGTGTCAATCTTCTATTACTTGAACGATCTCATCTATTAATATATTATAGAAATCACGTGAATCTCTTCTACCTTGCTAAAGAGTTCCATAAGCAATTATAACACCATACCAGTCTAATAACTCACATGACCTTGGTGGAACCGGCATGGATGAACGATATGCATTAGCAAATGGTGATCATCCACTCTACAGATAATGAAAATTGCATATAAGCATTCAAATATAATAGCATGATAATTAATGATGAGTAATCATAGGATAAATAATATATAAGTCAATACCCGAGATGATGTTTCGATGTCAGAAGTACGACGCTTTGTGACTCACGAAGAGAATCTCGAGATTAGAATAATGCGAACCTCTCTTCAAGTTGCTTTCGCGCATTGGCCTCAAAAACAAATTGTTCCCCTGGAGACTTCAATTGAGATTGTAAATTTGTGTTTATCACTTTTTCATTTGCAAGCTTCATTATGAAAGGTAGAATACTCTCCAATTCGACACTGGACATATCACCAAATCCCCTTATGTAACCATTTTTATCTTTTCCAAACACCTGTACATCAAATAGCAATTCAATTACAAAAATACTATTTTAGTAAATAAATGTAGGAGAAATTACAATAAGGTAAAACTTAATGTAAATGTAAGAGAAATTACAATAAAGCAAAACTTAATGTTCCAGTAAGTCAATAGCATTTGAACTCAATTAGATAAATACCATATGTAGTTTATAATCAAATATAAACAGTACGACATTGCAGACAACCTTGTTAGAAAAATTGTTTTCATTAGAACTTCAATTTGTGGAGAAGATCACCCTGATACAATATCGATGGCCTACTACTATTGATAAAGAATGTGAGACCATATTTAGGAAATTTTTGTAGAGTGGAAGCCTTGATAAGAAGAAAATAGTAACAGTAGGTTGGAAAAAAGTTTGTAAGCCCATGCCTGAAGGTGGGCCTGGCATCAGAGGTCTAAGGGACACAAACACTTCCCTGCTCATGAAGTTGGGGTGGGAGATATTTACAGGTAACTCTCAGTGAGGACAATAATAAGAACCTCAACTGAAGGTCGAACCTTCATTTGATGAGAACCTCAACCTAAAAAACCATGAACTCCAATTAAGAATGAATAATAAACAATGTTACAATAATGATTAGAACAATATGAAATGAAAAATTCTACCAAACCATAATCTAGGAGATCTCTAATATATGGTTTAACAACAAATTACATCTAAACTCAATAACTAATGGAAGGCGCGTTTGGGAGCGAAGTCCTCAGAACGATCATCCGCTTACGGAAAGGATGCCACCTATTAGGATAAATCTAGTCTAAATGGCATGAGTTATCAAAGGGAGGACAAATCAAAAACCATATTGTATCCTTCTATGAGCAGAAATTCAAAGCCGACCCAGTTCAAATTCATGTTGAATTGTTATCAGTCATTCTAGAAGGGGTCATTATGGAAGATAACCATAATCTCACTAGTATTCCTATTTTTGAAGAAATTAAGGGGGTTGTTTTTGCATTGAATCCAGAAAGTGCTCCAGGACCAAATGGCTACAGTGGGTTGTTATACCAGACTTTTTGGGAAGAGCTATTATTTCTTTCTTTAAAGATAATACCATGCCTTTAGGCTTTAACTCAGCTTTTATCACCCTGATACATTAGGAAAAATTGCATCAAAACTTAAACATTATAGACCTATTTGCTTAAGTAATTTCAACATTAAGATCATCACCAAAATTATGCATCTAAACTGAAATTACTTGTAAACAAGCTTATAAATCCTGAGCAAGGGGCCTTTGTTCCTGGCAGACACATACAAGCTAATATAAGTTTTATAATATAAATGGTGACATGAAAACTTCTTACAGAAGATCCTCAACCTGGCCTACTATAAAAGAGGCTATGCTTCATATGAGAGACTAGATTTACTGGAGGGTGGGAAATGAGGATAAAATCAATATCATGAATGATCACTGGATTGGAGAGTATGCTCTTCACTCTCAAGTCATTGGTGCCTATAGCCTTACAAGAGTTAGCCAGATTTTGCATGAGAAGACATTGACCATTCCAGCAGAACAGTTTTCAATTTCCTTCAAGTGAACCCAAGCTCTCTAATTTTGAATGATGCAAGCTCAGACACTAGGCTGTGGAAACAAGATACAAAGGGAATCTTTTCAGCTAGCAGTACATATGAGTGGTTAAGGGACAAGAGGCCAAGATAGTGGTGGTGTTCTATTATCTGGAAATCTTCTATGCTACCTAAAGTTGCAAACTTTGGTTGGAGACTACTCAATAATGCTCTCCCTACTTATTATGAGTTATATAAAAGGGGTGCAGTATTTACTCCTAACTGAAATGGCATTGTTTTTAGAGGAGAGATTGCCCATATTAATGTCACTTTTAGCCTCATATGCAATGATGTGTGCAGCAAACTTGGACATACTATCAGAAAGATTCCAGATCGGGGCAGTCCAGACTAACTTAGATCAGAAAGTGGAAGGAGGAGTCTTTCAAGGTTCAGTCCATCTAATATATGCCGTGTATGAGTGGCAGAAGAAATCAGATACAACAAAAGCCCATAAGAAGGTGAATGGAAAACATACTCAAAACCTGGTCCAGACTGTTCAGAAAATGGAAAGAAAAGGCATCCCCAATGCTGCTCCTACCCAACGAAATACAGTCCACCTGACTCGTGGATGGCAGAAGCTGCAAGTTATAACAAGAACACATACAAGGATGTATGGAAATCATGCTCAGATCCTTGGCAAAAATGGGACAGAGAAAATGGATGGAAACGCTACATCCCAGATCAGAACAATCCAGACCACTTCAGTTTTAGAAAATGGAAGGAGCTAAAGGTTCATTCCACCTGATATATGCCATGGATGGGTGGCAGATGCAAATAGCCATAATAACAGCACAACAGCATACAAAACATATACAAAATCTTTTCCAGAATGCTCAGAAAATGGACAGAAAAGACGTTGTTGTTCATATCAAGGAAATCCAGCCCAATTCTTTTCAGAAAATGGAAAGAGATACTGCCCATCTGATTGACATGGATGGATGGCAGAAGCTAGTACCTAAAATAACAATGCACATTAGGGTGAATAGGAATCAGGTTCATTTTTTTCAGACTGCTCAGAAAATGGACAAAAAAGACATTTTACTGTGGGTGTAAGTATGAAATTAAGAACAATGGCCATTGATGATAAGCAAAGACATTAACTACACTTGGGCTATCTTTTGAGGAAGGATTCTATGTTTTTTTTTTTTAAACAATTGCACTTTCTTTCTTTTTGCCATGGGTTTGTGCTAGCAGCTTAGTTTAAGGCTATCTCGACTTTCTTTCTTTAGTTGTTGGAATTCCCACTGTAATGTTTTTTCTTTCTTTGGTGTTTAGGCCCTCCTTTGCTTTTCTATAAGTTCTGAAGTTATCCCCACCTTGTAATTACTTTCTTTTATAATATTTTATCGGGGGGAATATCCCCCAGCTTAATTTCAAAAAAAAAAAAAAAAAATCCCGACTTAGTTATAGCAATTCAATTCAGAAAGGCCCCGTATGGAAAAACTAATAAAAATTGCTAATTTTAAGTAGCTTGATGTACTATGAAGCAATGAAGCAATTCAATTAAGATACATCTTGCCTCCAAATATAGATGCCCCTACCGGACCTTGTCGACGTAGGGCTAGCGTCGCAGGCCTCCTAGACCTAACCCCAGGATCTAGATTCTAATGAACAAGATGAAAGTCTCTCACATCCCACCCCATATTTTGTAGACACCCCTAAATCCACCTTATTAGCATATATGGCATGTAACTTTGTGACACGACCCCCTAGAAATCCACATACACAACTCCTATAAATCTACAATATACATCTATACATATATGTGTAATCTGGAAATAAATATTATAAGGAGTGTAACAGGGCTTAGGAATTAACAAAACTTGTAAAGATAACCAAAAGTACCTTGTAAAGATCAGAACTCGTTGTTTGTTGGGAGAATCAACAAAATTTCCTGGTAACGTTAGATCAATCAATCATCAAAATTATAAAACATAATTTATTAGAAATTTAATCAAACAATATATTCCAGGTACTACCAAAAAGTTAGCCCAATAGATAATTCACAAACTTTCTTACAGTTGAATATGTTAAAGAGAAAACATGATTTTTGATCTATTCTAGGTTAAATTGAAGGCTTATAAATACCCAATAACTTGCTAGGATTGTGAGAGAGATTAGTTAAATCAATCCGTAGCAATCCTTTTAGGGTTTCTATTAATTTTTACAAACATAACAAATAGTAATTAAATTTTCAGTAAGTTCATACCTTTGTGGGTTTTCAGAGTGAGAGTCGAAAGGAGGAATAACTCTTGAATCTCATAAAATTTGATTTTTAGGGAATCGAGGGAAAGAAAAGCGGCAAAACCAATTTTTTAGTGCCAACCAAATTGGGATTTCCTATTGTAAGATTATGGGAAGGAAAACCCATATCTTTTCGCGCCAATCTTAGAAAGATTTGGGGGAAATGGAGAGCGCTAAGAAGGAGATTTATCTCGCAAAATTCAGGGAGAAAGAGAGGGAGTGGGCAGAGAAGAGGAGATTGACTCCAATGAGAGAGGAAGTTTTGGTTTTTTAGGCTGTGTTCAAAAAACAACATATATGACCATCCCAAACAAATTTAAACCTTGACTTTTATAAGTGTTGTTATTTTTGAGGACATTTTTAATAAAATACGACACTTTAATTAAAGTGCGTCATATATAAACGTTGAGAACTTAGTTGGTTTTCCAACAGATAGAATAGTCGTTATTGTCTGCGCACAATTATTGCTAATAAGCCTTTTTCACGTAGTGGGACGGGAACCAGAAACCCTTTGGCTCTAGGAAAGGTAAAAGATTTAAAAAAATTGGGACACCAGGCAATGTGAAGAAGGAAAAGAAGATAGATTAGAGATCTACTTGCTTTAACTACGGTGGCACAGGACACTGGACACGAGAATGCCATACACCACGGGTGGCTACAGATAACAATGTCTGGACATACCATGCAGTTGTTGGCACTAACTCTGCCCCTGTGGAGTTTACAGCGTCAGACTTCTTCAGCGACACTGATGCTGTCATTGACCAACATACGGAGTAATCAGTAATGATATCTCAGTAGACATGTGATGTCACATTCGAAAAAACACTAGTAGTTTCTTTTCTAGTACAGACTTGATTTACTCCTTTTGTCAATATTTTTTATTTTGTTGGGAACATATCATTTATATTTCAATAAAGTGCTTGTGACATACATGAGATTTTTAATTTGTTATAAATTGTGATTATTCGAATTTATTGCTTGAGAAGTAGTTAAATTCTATGTATAATAGTTGATCTACTATATACAACCTGCCTATGAATTTATATGCTCATTGAGCATGACCGATAATAGGATGAGTGACGACATAAGTCTAAAAGACATTAGTACCACGCACTCGATCCTTTTGAGATATGAATATAGTTCTTGTCTAACCTTGTGCATCGGGGATGACACGAATATCATTGGCACAACCAACATGATAGAACACACTGAGTGCATCACGCTATTACTCTTTAACGTTATAATACGGTGTATCTAGTCCACTTTACACACTAGTAAATCTAGCTAAATTTTATTAAGTTTAGGGAGATACATGATAATGCTTATCACGTAATGAATATCAGAGAAAATGGCAGACAAGGTTCTGTGCATTCACACCATGTCTAAAGATTAGAGCATGCTATTGGAACGGTTTCCAATACACTCCTCAGGGCTCCAATGACTATCGGGATTACATCTCAACTTTCCTTAAAATGAGAGAAGATCCAAAGAGTGTACGTGTAACGATTGCTTTCAAGGAAAGTCTATTATTTCATCCTAGTATGACCAAGGTGGAGTGAGATCTTCAGCTTTTGCTCCAAACGTATCCATGTAGACACATTACCCGATAATGGATGTTATAATATTTCGATACTGATCAGTCTGTCAAGTTGTCGAGGGTAAGCTAGATATGCGCCTAACGTAAATTCCGCGTATCTATATGGGAAACTAAATATAGATATCTACATAAAACTACCTGGGAAGGTATAAGCTTCTGGAAGCAACTAAGCCCAACACACGAGGTGTGTAAGTAATAAAACTGGAAAAGTTATTGTTGACTTTAAGCATTCAGGACCCATGAGACATAGTAAGTTAACTGAGTATTTAAAGGTCGGGGACTTTGCAAATATCCTTATCTGTCCATGCGTTCTTATTTAGAATACAAATATTAGCTTTACTCATCATAACAGTGTACTAAATGATTTGGATATCATTAGAACTCTGGGGGAGATCGCGAGAGCCACCAAATAGCTTGGGAAGGAATTCAAAATACAAGACCTTAGGAAATCAAGTTGTTTCTTGATTTGCAGATCGAACATCTTGATAGTGGCATACTCATACACCAAGCAATATATATCGAAAGAGTTATCTAATACTTTGATATAGATGTAGCACACGGTGCTAAGTTATTTATTACGTGTCCATCACTTGGGTATGGACAACAATATCTTCTACCATCCTAATGGGGGGAGAAACTCCTAGGGTTGTGGTGCCATAGCTAGGAAGTGCTTTGCTATAGTTAGCTGGGTATACTATAAATTCAATGACTCATTTGCAGTGAACTGTTTGGCTTGCCATAGTTTTGTTACTACCCAAATGCACTGAATTGAAATCATGCACATTTTGAGGTATCTGATTGGTATGAAAGACTGGGGTCTGTTCTACTTGAAATTGTAAACATAAAAGTATAGAGTACACCAATTCATAATACTTCTCAGACCCAGATAGATACCATTATTAAATGGATTATGTGTTTATGTACGGGGATACATAAAGATTCTTGGAGATCGATGAAGCAGACGGCGATAGCTACACCTCGAACCATGAAGATTCTTGCACTTCATGAAGCTGGCAGAGAATAATGGTTGCGTTTTAAGATACATTTCATCAATCAAAGTTATAACATGTTCTATCCAAGATAAAATATCGACTATGTAGACAATTCAGCTTGCATCACTCAACTCAATGGCGACAAAACGAAACACATTTCACAGAAGCCATTCCATCCTAATGAATTATAAAAGGCGAATGAGATTGGTGTTATTCAAGATATTTTAGAATACATCTTTGCAACCTATTCACGAAGACCCTTGCACCACTTACGTTCAAACAACTAGTACACGAAATCGGCATGCAAAAGATTTATTTATTAATATTTTAGGGAGATAGATCTCAGAGAGATCAACGTCAGGGGGAGTAGCCCCAGCCTAACGTGGATACGTGCGTGTTGTATTCTTTTTTAGGATAGTGTAGTTGTTATCCTAGGATGTCTTACTGACTAGAGGTTTTGATGAGATAGCATATACGCGTCCACAACCTATACAGGGCATAGGATTGTATTTTTTCTCTGCACAATTTTTTGCCCAAGGG
>JACGCM010001244.1:0-35650 GCA_014058105.1 Kingdonia uniflora
CCGCGCAGTTCAAACCACGCAGCTTCTTCCTGAGTCTTTTAGGCTTAATTTTTAGCATTTCCTTTCAAGTGTATTTGAATAACTTTCTACAAATACATGCATATCCTAGGCATTACAAGAGCTTAACAAGTGCATATCCTAGGCATTAGGCATTAAGCTTGGCATACCCAACCGTACTCCACAAGTTTCCCAACCCAACCTATTTCCTCTGTTAATTACTTCAAATGTTTGGTTTTTCTAGTTCGCGCCGACGAGGAAAATTGCTTCCAAAACTACACGTAACTCTAACGCGAAGTAAAACGAAGGGGGAACGCCGATGTAACAATGTTTGACCGGATCAATTGACGGATACCCTGATCCCACCCATCGTACGATGTTTGAACCGAGTAGATATCCTCCCCGGACGTTAGGTCCATATTTCTGCTGGCGGAGGAAATACTGGTAAGTTTTATGTAATTTCATCTGTTTTTAACGAATATTGCAATGTTTTCGATGAAATGCCCGAATGAACTTCTAACGTGTTAATGTGTTTTTTTGTCAGAACCCGAGATGAATTACAGTGTAGCGGCTCATTGAATAGGTACTGAGTGATATCGATGGATTGCCGTGTACCCGACATTAATAAGTTGGTCGACGATATGGGTTTTTGTGGACTTTTACTCGATTAATGCAGGAAACTCGGATAACCGTCTCATTCATGCTCTCGTGGAGCGGTGGTGGCTTACCCATACCTTTCACTTCCTTTACGGGTAACTTGGTTTCACACCGTTAGGACTTTGTCATGCTAACGGGCATATCTTTGGGAAGGGTCGCAAACTCGCGTACGACGAGATGTACTCCAAGTTAGAGGAAGTAAGAAAAGATGTTCCCAGGAATGACAAACTCCGATATGAGGTATGGTAACATCACTCTCTCCTATTTAAAAAAGTAGCAAGAGCCTTTGAATCCAGTCTCCACAATTGTGACTCAGAAATGGATATCGTGCATGCACGAGTATTTATTGTCTATATGATGGTAATCTCTCTCTCTGCTCAAATGGTGTCACATCCCTTCGGGCGGGTTTCTGGCAGCCTTGACAGACTACGATATTCTTGGTATGTCGAGTTTTGACTGGGGTAGCCCCTTATGGCGGCTTTATATTGGGGGCTTGATGAAGTCTCAGTTTTGAGGCCCAGAAGTAAAGAAATTGATCATCGGATTCTATGCGGTGTTGGAGTACTGGTTCTTCGAATACTGTTGGGTCGGAATGTATCTCGTTAAGGTACAAAACTTTAACCATATTTATCCTCGTATTTCTAGGTGAGAGATGAAAAGCCGAGTATGGGTCTTGAAATCCATCACTCTTTTACTGTATCAGAGATAACGAATAGAAGGACATAACCATATAGATTGGCAACCATGGCACAGGTCTACGAAATTGAGGCGTCCAGAGCTAAAAGTTTCTTCAGCGCTGACACCCAGAGGGTTCCATTGGTGTAATCCCATACGGCAACGGTACGCTTTGGTATTTAGGAGACCGTGTATGCATCAGACGACCAGGCTTGATAGTGTGCCCTATGACCCCCCTCAGGAGATTATGGAATTCTCAAGGTACGATTGAGAGTAATTTCAGAGTCTGAAGGATGTGGACTTCTACAATGTCGCGATTATCTTGTTCCCGACGTAGATTATATGACATATTGGCATCTCATTCACCAAATCCCAAGATCGGTTACACTTTAGTAAAGAGGACGGGAATATTTGGTCGGTCAGCATGATCTAATGAGACCCGATGTAATCTTGCAGCCTATGTCGAGTTTATCTACGTCTTCACTGGTGCAAGACTATGGTGTTCCATCTCCCAGCGCCATCCACGTGATATGGGATGGTTCATGGATGTGGTAGGGCCGAACGATCAACGTAGACGGATACCGATCCGGTGATGCAGGTACCATACCCGTGTCAACTACGTATAGTACAGATGATTTGTGGCATAAAAACCAAAGATTATGGTATGCGGCATATGAAGACTCAAAACCTCTCTACCACGAACACAAAAAAGCTACTACATTTTAGTTCAAGGTGCGTAATCAATTCAACTCCTTCTATGTTGACCAATCGATGTGGCGATCGTACAACGGTGTCAATTGTGCGTATAAGGGGCAGCTCAATAAGGAATGTTCAATTTTTAGAGGTATCATTCAAGACCTTGAGAGCCGACATCATACCGGTATTGGAACGGATGACTTCGTAAGTATTTCATTTATTTTCTCATTTCATTAATGTTCAAAGGTGAATCATACTCTAAAAGATTTTTTAACTTGATTCTAGGAACGTATGGCAAACAATACATTTTTTCAACTACAAGGCAAACCATTTAAACTTGGGGAGGCGTACAAAGTTTTGGAAACTTGCCCAAAATGGTCACAAATTCATCACATCGGCCATCCCGCCCGCAACGTTGCTAGGAAGTCAATTTTAACGATAGCCCAGGTAACTCCTCCATACCGATCCTGAAACACCTACATCCGGCACTCGAAATATCTCAATTCTTGATGATTCTATCGACGTGGATGCACCACTATATTCTTGTGGGGATGCACGACCGGACGGCCAACAAAAATATAAGGCAAAAGAAGCGGCAAAGTCAAGTATAGTTTTGGGGGGAAGAGGATGCTGAGACAACATCCAACATGATAATTCATAGAATCTGATAGACGAGCAGAAGAAAGAGGAAAAGGAGGCTAAAGCTAGACGTCGAACGGAACGAAAGTTGATGAAAGGGGTTGAGTTTCAAAGGAGGCGTGAAGCTGAGCTAACTCGAAAAAAAAACTTCGACGACTCGCATATGTTAAAGGTGATGACAACGGACCATAACCTACTACCGACAAAAGGCGTTGGATAAAAAAGTAGATTAAAGAATATTCAAAGAAGTTGAAGGAGCAGTATCCAAGTGATGGCGACGTTTCTAGTGATGAAGATTGATATAATCCTTAATATTAATAGTAGTTATTAAGATCTATGTAATTTCATTATTTCAAAAATTGTTATTAATGGTTCGTAATCCATTAAAATTGATACAAAAATCAAAAGCTGAAGCAATAAACTGTTTCATTAAAGTGCTACAAAGATGAAGACTTAGAAACAAAAAACACTACAACTTCAATATTAAATTTGAAAAGAAAATACATTACTTTAGAAAATAAACAAACATGATGAAGACTACAATTACTTTGCCCCTTTTCGACTCTACAAATATGCGGCAAGTTCATCTTGTAATTGGAAATGAGCTCCTTCATTTCTAATTTCACGAACCTTCTGGATGTCCCTGCCATAGTGTTGATTGCGTATTTTGGATTTAAGTCCTCCTTCCAATTATCCATGGCTTTTCTAAACTCGGGATCAATGTTTATTTGCCAGATGTAAGTATGACGTCATCTTCCACGATCACGCTCATATTGTGCAAGATTATACATGCGTACATAACATTTCCTAGATAATTAGGTTTTTAAATCACGCACCGTTTGCCAATATTTGAAACCTAGCTTGTGATACCTCAAAAGCACGCTCTTCGTCTTTCCGGGATGATTCTTGCATCTTCGAAAAATATCTTTCGGCATCGTTGGACGGATTTCTTATGGTTTGAACAAGTGTTTTCCATCTTGGATAGACTCCATCCGCTAAGTAATACGTTATAGTGTGCGTACCGTACCTATATTATAATTGCATGGCGGCGCAACTCCATTAGACAAGTTGTTAAAAAGCCACCCTTGATGCAGACGTTCACGTTGTTGTTAGAACCGGCACCCCAAAGAATGCGTGCCATATCCAAAGATCTTGGGATGCAACCGTTTCTAAATCATCGTCGAGATTTTCTTATACCCGTATATTGTCCTGCCCACCCGGTAGGACAATTCTTTCATTTCCAATGCATACAATCTAAACTACCTAACATCCCCGGTAAGCCTCGCGATCCATTCACTTCTAACAAGTGTAATTATCGTCCTCATTGGGATCTAAGGTATTGAGCTTTGAATTGTATTATAATAGTTTTTACAAAATTCTTTCAAACAAATAGCCGTAGACTCTCTAATCCGAAGGTATTCTTCTTGGGCCTGCACTCGTACTGTAACAAACATGCGAAGTGCGCACATTATCTTTTGGTGCGAGGATAAGCCATAGTCTTGGCGGCATTTTCTCTTTGAATAAAATAGGGGTTCGAAGAAAGTATTTGATCATAAATACGTTGATACACACCTTCACTCATACAGAATCGACGACGAAATGATATACCTTTGAATCTTGGGTTATCACTGAAGTAATCCCGGTTAAGGCTATCCCCCCAATTTATGCTCACGCTTTCCGCTTGTCAATCCGTCCCTTTTACTACCTCCCGCCTCCGTGATGATGTCGCATCTTGTTCTTTTTCTTCTGCTTCTCCCATCTCAATCATAATCTTGTTATACTCATGCAACAGCTCAACTTGATGTCGGAATAGTTCTTCTTCACTGGACGATGATGAAGATGATGACTCCGAAGATGAGAGTGATGTCTCAGCCTGAGCAGGTCAGCAATGATTTTGCCATACATTATTCAGCGCAATTGATAAGAATGAAGATGGTTGCGTTTTGAGATATAAGATGAATGAGTTGATTGTAGAAGAGAGTAGATGAATGGGGTTATAATAGAGAAAAAGTAGTCGTTTATAGCCGTTGAGCATCTTATTGAAGAATTTTGATCAGGGAAAAACTCAGGTGAATAATGGGGAACCAAGGATATTATTTATACAGGCTTATGCAGCACACTTCTAAACCGCGCTGGCAAAAACTAGCCGTTTGAAAATATTTAAATCTCAGCCGTCCACGGGTTTAATCCTTGACGTTGAAGTTACGTACACTTCAGAACTGCGCTTAATGGGAACCATTGGATGAGAGAACACGTGTTGTCTCTTAGAGGAGAAGTGTGTACGCGCACTTCAGACCCGCGCGGCGTGAATTCACCCTCAATCCACCCTCAAGGAGGAAAATCCACCCTTGGATGCATTTTGAGAGAGCCACGTCACGTATTCACCTAGCTACTGGGAGAGAATTGGGTGGAAAAGAGGATGGATTTGGAATTCACCCTGCCACGTCAGGGTGCACCTAGCTGCTGTGGGTGCTCCAATTTATGGTCGTTGCAATCCCCCATACAATTACAAGTCAAAACTCATAGGGCGTAGTAAAACCACAATTTCCCCGTACAACGCGGAGCACTTACACGTGACTCCCCTCTCTTGACCTCCACCTGGAACATACGTCGTGTCCTCATACGTGTATTAAAATATTAAAATAATACACTAGTGCTATTTCCCAACCCAAAATACACTCCTTCCAGTCCTCTCTAAAAATAACAACTCTTCTCTGTATAAAAGATCTCCAATTTCGTTCCTTCTCTCATAAAAACTCAGTCCAACAACATGGAGAACCACCGGCAAGAAGATCACGAAACGTATTATTCGGCAAGTACTCGACGGGCCGTCTTCTAGGTCAAGGAACATTCGCCAAGGTCTACTATGCCAAGCATCTGGAAACCAATGAAAGCGTTGCAATTAAAGTGCTCAACAAAGAGCAAGTGAAGAAACAACAGGGCCTAATGGAGCAAATCAAGCGAGAGATCTCCGTTATGCATCTTGTCAAACACCCTAACATCGTCCAACTTAAAGAAGTCATGGCAACTAAAACGAAGATTTTTTTTGTATTGGAGTATGTTAAAGGCGGTGAGTTATTCGCTAAGGTTGCTAAAGGAAAACTTAGGGAAGATTTAGCGCGGAAATATTTTCAACAGTTGATTTCAGCTGTTGATTTTTGTCATAGTAGAGGGGTGAATCATAGGGATTTGAAACCTGAGAACTTATTGTTGGATGAGAATGGGGAGTTGAAGGTTTCTGATTTTGGGTTGTCTGCGTTGCCTGAGCAACTTGGGTGTGATGGGTTGTTGCATACTCAATGCGGGACGCCTGCTTATGTGGCGCCAGAGGTGTTGAGGAAGAGGGGGTATGATGGCAACAAGGCTGATATTTGGTCGTGTGGCGTGATCTTGTTTGTGTTGCTGGCAGGGTTCTTGCCGTTTCAGGATGAGAATGTTTGAAAATGTATAGGAAGATTTTTCGTGCGGAATTCGAATATCCGCCCTGGTTCTCGTCTGATACTAGGAAACTTATCTCTAAGTTATTAGTAGCGGACCCGGAAAAGCGAATTACCATATCGGAGATCATGAAAGTGCCTTGGTTTAAGAAAGGATTTGTTAGGCCGGTTGCGATGGTGAGCCTCGACGGGTCTTTGCCAGATAAATTTGAAGAAATAGTTGATGAAGAGATTCAACTGACAGGAACATTGTCAAACTCTAAATTGGAACCGTCGTTTTTTAATGCATTCGAGTTAATTTCATCAATGTCGTCGGGGTTCGACTTATCTAGCTTATTCGAAAACACGAGGAAATCAGGTTCTATGTTCACTTCGAAATGTTCCGTGAGTGCAATTATGGCGAAACTTGAGTTGATGGCAAACGGTTTGGGGTTTCGAGTGGCGAAAGTTAAGGATTTTAAAGTGAAGATGCAAGGATCGGATGAAGGACGTAAAGGGAGGTTGGCGGTGACTGCGGAGGTGTTTGAAGTGGCGCCCGAGGTTGCAATAGTTGAATTCGAAAAATCTGCCGGTGACACATTAGAATATGTGAAATTCTGCGAGGAGGATGTTAGGCCTGCTCTCAAAGACATTGTTTGGAGTTGGCAAGGGGACAATAGCAGTAATAGTAATGGGAACACTAAAGGCACTCTTACTTGCAGTATATGAATATGACCCTAAAGGGGTACTAACGAGTTAAACGGACAATCACTTGTCATTGTACATTTTTGTAAATGATAAATATGAAATTGGTTTGTGTTTATCTGTAAGAGAGTCAAACGCACTCCCGCCAATTATTATCATACTCCAAACTGAGGATGATGGTGGAGCATTGATTAAAATAGGGACTTTAAAAGCTAGGTGGCATTCAAACGGAAGTCGTAAAATTTTTATGGACTCAGTGAAATCTAGGATGCCAATTCTGAATTCAGGTACTTCAAATCATGTTTATTCGGTTTCAATCTCATTTTATTGGGCTTAAATGTCCAGACCTCTAGAAGTACTTACTTGATCTAGCCTTTTCTAAATTAGACATTTTTCTTATTTCAAGTACTCCTGTCATACCTGTCTTTCCATCAATAGCTTAACTATGCTGTTTTAGCATATTTTTTTGGAAAATCTGTACCTGATGACCATTACTTTTGCCCAAAGAAAATCCTCTTCTAATTTACTTTGCCAAGTTGCATAATTGAGAGGTCGGATTAAGTTTAGGATGGTTGGTGGCTGTCTTATTCTTATTCTTAGGCGGTTGGGAGATGCAGTTCAACTCTCCAGCGTTAGGTGCATGAGAATGATATCTGTCTATCTCTGATTTTGACACTTTTTCTTCAGTTGGATAAAAATACTGAGGACACTACGGCAAACATTCGCATGTTACTCTAGCGTGGAAATTAAAAGTTTTCGAGGGGTGATGATCAAAATAAGAAACCTGTACTGGGATAGCCATTTAGATACGACAGGATACTCTTCAAGAGAAATGCTTTGGGGACTAAGCCTAAGAGACCATGCCTTACAAATTCGCCACGTAGTTAGGTGGTTTTGTGGAATGGGTTACCGGTTCTCCAAGTTATCTTACTAAAAAAAATATGACAAATTAGCTTTTAGACCCTAAATAATAGCCACGAATTGGTATAACCCCTGTGATGATCATTTTTAGCTTTTGAACCCTAAAATAATATGAAGTACCATAAATACCCTTAGCTCTATTGTAATTTCCAAAACTCCCCTCTAATCCACAACAACACCAAAACCTCTCTCTCTTGATCAACAATAGATCCCGAAGCAGTATCAAAGGCCTTCGTCGGCCACTACTACTCAACCTTTGATTCAAACCGAGTTAATCTCTTTCAATAGGTCTTCTTCCACTAGCAACCTCAAGCACCACTACGCCAAAACTAAAGACATCAGTACGAAACCGATATATTTAGTACTTGATTCGTCCCATCGCAATCGATCCAAGCGTTCATAAGGTTCCCACTCTTCAAATCAACCTCAATTACATCCAAATCACTCACTTCAGCTGAAACCAAACTGTTTAAATCCAATCACACATGATTCCTATTAATATCCTTAAACTCAACGTCCATTAATGTATCAAACTCAACCCCAACAAACTCAGAATCAAAACCATAACCATAACCATATAACTTTGAAGAATCAAACCCTTCCTCTATACCATTCAACCCTATGAATCCATCAGCTTCACCCAAAGTTTCATCATCAGATGTCAACAAAAAAGCTAACCCACCCCTAACTGAAGAAGGGTTCAAATTCACAATCAGAAACGAAAAAAACTTCGAAAAAGATGCAGTAATCTCGCTCCCTTGTTGTCGAAACCGCATTGGTTTACTATATAAAACCCTCCCAAACCCTGAATTCGGCACTGGGAGATCACAAGTTAGCCTCACAGTCCCATTCTTCAAATGTGCATCCCCTAAAAGCTTCAAACTAGTGAGTATTAATGTTTCAAAATCAAACTCTGTTTTTTCTCCATTAATGACGAAAAAACAGAGGATCAAGAACAATAACAACATCAACGAGAACTCCATCATTGCTAAATTTCTCAATCACCCATTGAAGTACTCCCTAAATGGTATCTAAATCTTGGTCTAATCTTGTTTGAGAAAGAGAGATAGATTGTGATTTGGTTTGTTTTTAAAATAGCAAAACAGGGGAAACAAGAATCAAGAAAGAGTAAAGCTTTGATGAGACAAATGTCTTTGAAGAAAGAGAGAAGTCTTTGAAGAGATTCGCCATTGATGAATACTTCACAGAGAGAGAAAGAGAGAAAAAAAAAGATATTATTTTGTTCCCCGTATTTTAACAAAAGTTAACTCCGGAGTGTTTTAGGGTCAAAAAGCTAAAAATGGCAATCATAGGGTTAGATCAATTCGTGGTCATTATTTAGGGTCTAAAAGCTAATTTTCCCCAAAAAATATAACACTCTCTTGTCTCTCCTCTCTTTTTCTCTCTCTCTTTCTCCCTCTCTACAACTACTAGTTCTTTTGAAACCATACTCTTCTTGAATCTTTTATAGCCTTACCATCATAATCTTAGTTTTTGGAATATCACAAATCTGTTTAATTCAATTTACACAAAAAAAATATCAACCCATAGATACTTGAGTTCTCACTTTTATCAAGTATCAAGCTGTGGACCTCGATGATTGTTGCACAATTTCATCGACATTAATAAAAAGGATTGTTGTTACCACTGTGATCATTATAATGTGTGAATTACAAACCTGAAAGGTTGAAAAGGGGTTGTTCACTTGTTTGAAATTTTAATTAAAATGTGATAGGTTAAATATTGGGAAGAACAAAAGAGCAAACAGAAATGGAGTGAAGATAGATAAGATTTATAGATCAAAACTAGAGAAGAATATCGTAAAGATCGCATATGTTGAATATAGAATATACTAAATATAGGATACTAAATATAGTCCCACATTGGGTACTAGTAGAATTAGCTTACTGATCATCTACTATATAAAGAGAGGTTATGATGTAATCTAATAAATCAATTCAAGAGTAATAAAATCTTTTCTTATTTATTTCTACATGGCATCAGAGCGGGTTTGATAATTGAACCTGGTTCTTTCGAATTGAATTCCGCTGTGAATCTCAAATTGAAGCTCTTTATTTCTTCTATTCTTCTCCATCGCATTGTGGATTTCTGTCTGCTACAGTGAATTTGGCGACTGCTACAGTGAATTCTGGCAACTGCTACAATATTTTCTGGCATTGGCTACAGTGATTTCGAGACTGCTACAGTGATTTTTCATATCTACACAAACGAAGGGGAAGTTTTGTGAGTCCGTTGACGATCTATCGTAGACCTAAATCGACGAAGAAGGACGATTTGCAGATGGGTGATTCCAACGATAGACTTACGATTTTGGAAATAACAGTTTCCAAGCTATCTGCTAATATGGAGCAATTAACTGAACAATTGTGTCTCATAAACCTTACGAAGGCTTCGACTTCAATGAATGTTGCCCAGTTAGGTATGAAAACTAAAGGTAGTGTTTTATTTGTAAATTCTTTGAATAGTACTTGGTTAATTGATACTGGTACATCAGATCACATGGAAAATGACTCTAGCATATTATTATCCATTATACCTTCAACCCAAACTTCTATATACACAGCAAATGGTGGTTCCTCTCCGATAATTGGAGAAGGTTCCACTGACATATCTGAATCCCTGACATTAAACTTTATCATTATTGTTCCTACTCTAGAGTACAATATCTTGCCTGTCAGTAGGATCATTGTTGCACTTACATGTACCGTGACGTTTTGGCCTCAGTTCTATATTTTTCAGGACATAGTGACTCGAAAAATTCTTGGTTGTGGTGTTAGAAAAGGCAATCTCTACTATTTAGACCTAACTAATAGTGGAAAGCAGAGAATTCATCAGGTGAATAAAGTTGGAGGAATTGAAGAAGCAAAAGCTAATGTGTGGTTATGGCATCGGCGACTGGGTCATATCTCCTTTGGGTATCTTCAGAAGTTAAATTCATCATTATTTTTAAATTGTAGTATTTCAGAGTTTAAGTGTGATATTTGTGAACTCGCTAAGAGTCATCATATTATATATTCTCCAAGTTTTACTAAAAGTTTAAAACCTTTTAGTATTATTAACTCTGATGTATGGGGTCCTGCACGTATTCCTTAATTGTCTAGAGCTTGTTATTTTGTGACTTTTATTGATGAGTATACTCGTATGATGTGGGTATCCCTAATTACCCATAAAAGTAAATTCTCTAAAGTATTTAAAAAATTGTATTAGATGGTTTTGACCCAATTCCAAAGGAGGATACAAGTATACCAATCTGATAATGAAGGAGAATTTACTAGTAATGATATGACGGAGTTCTTGACAAATAATGGCATTAGACATCAAACCTCTAATGTTTATACCCCACAGCAAAATAGGTTAGCTGAACGAATGAATAGACAACTGTTAGAAGTTGTTCGTGCATCTCTTTTTGGAATGAATATGCCATTGAATTATTTGGGAGAAGCGTTAAAATCTACTACTTACTTGATAAGCCGCACACCATCTGGGTCATTGAATTTCAGACCCCCTTCTAAAAACTTCATGATCTTATCACCATCCCTGCAACGCCAAACCTAGAACCACGCGTTTTTGAATGCGTTATCTTTGTTCATATACCTAAACATCAGTGAGGAAAATTGGATCATTTTGCTCGAAAGTGTATGTTTCTTGGATATGCTAATTTTAAAAAGGGTTATCGTTGTTATGATCCTGTGGAGGGGAAGGTGTATATCTCTTTAGATGTTTCGTTTCGAGAATTGGTGGCGTATTTTGTAGGATCTTCCCTTCAAGGGGAGAAACATAATGATGGTGAAGGAAAGTTCCCAATTATTGGGGATATGTTTCAGGAACTAGAGGATTTTACGAGTAATTTGAACAGGCGTAGTAACCTAACTGATGATAAAAAGGAAAGTGAAGCAGAGCAGATGACAGGGGGAGATCAGGGTATTGAAGATGAACTTCATATGAATGGAGAGGATCAGACGATAGGGGGAAATCAAGCTGAAGTAGTAGAAGTTGCCCGTGACTCCAACATTCTCACACCATCTACCGAAGTACTGCCGAAGAATGTCGAACCTCAGGTATTACCTAATCTTAACACTGTTAATGATATTCAACCTAGACGTTCAGAAATGCCTACTAAAGGTATTCCAAATTCTACTTATAAACCCGATATCAATTCTAAAGCCAAATACCCAATTTTTGATTATGTGTCCACCCATAGGTTGGCTAAGTCGTTTATATGCACTATGAATCAATTATCCTCTGTATCTATTCCTAGTAATTTCTAGGAAGCACTATCAGATCCACGATGGAAGAAAGCCATGAATGAAGAGATGAATGCATTATAAAAGAATTTCACTTGGGAACTTGTTAATAAACCCTACGGATATCGCATTATTGGGTATCGTTGGATCTTTACTGTAAAGATGAATTCAAATGGAAGTATTGATAGGTATAAAGCCAGACTAGTTGCCAAAGGGTATACGCAGACGTATGGTGTGGATTACGAGGAGACATTTGCCCCAGTGGCGAAGATAAATACTATTCGTGTACTCATTTCTCTTGCAGCCAATCAAGGTTGGCCATTACAATAATTTGACGTGAAGAATACTTTTCTTAATGGAGACTTAAAAGAAGAAGAATACATAGAGATACCACCAGGAGTCACGAATTTTGAAGGAGGAAAAATATGCAAATTAAAGAAGGCATTGTACGGGTTAAAACAGTCACTACGAGCTTGGTTTGGACAGTTTTCGAGGAGCATGAATGCATTTGGATATAGACAAAGTAATTCTGATCATACCTTGTTTATAAAACCGAAGCCAGGCAAGCTTACCGCTCTTATTATTTATGTTGATGATATGGTTGTTACTGGAAATAACTTAGTAAAAATGGAGGCACTAAAGAACTATTTGTCACAGGAATTTGAGATGAAGGATTTGGGGCAGTTAAAATACTTCTTAGGCATTGAATTTGCAAGATCAAGTCAAGGTATTTTCATGTCTCAACGAAAGTATATATTAGACCTTCTTGCAGAAACTGGGATGCTTGATTGTAAACCGGTAGATACACCGATTAAAGCGAATCATCACTTGGGAATGTTTCCCGACCAAGATCCATGTGATAAAGGAAGGTACCAACGCTTAGTGGGAAGACTAATTTATCTCTCTCATACTCGACCAGATATTGCATGTGTCATTAGCGTCGTAAGTCAATTCATGCATAATCCAAGTGAAGAACATATGAAGGCGGTTTTTCGAATACTAAGGTACTTGAAGAAATCTCCGGGAAAAGGTCTCCTATTCCGGAAAGGTGGTGATATGGAAGTAATGGGATACACCGATGCAGATTGGGTAGGAGATATGACGAACAAGATGTCAACCTCAGGTTATTTTACGTTTGTATGTGAGAATTTGGTGACATTTAAAGCTAAGAAGCAAAGTTTATTGCTAGATCAAGTACAGAATCTGAGTTTTAGGGTATGGCTCATGGAGTATGTCAACTACTATGGATACAGAATATATTGAAGGATCTTGGATTTAAACTTATGAAAGCAATGGATCTACACTGTGACAATAAAGCAGTGATTATGATTGCACACAATCTAATTTAACATGAGCGTATGAAATATGTTGAAGTGGATCGGTTCTTTATCAGAGAAAATATTGACAAAGGGTGCATATGTTTTCCATTCGTGAAGTCGGAAGATCAACTTGCAGATATTCGTACGAAAGGAGTTTGTGGATGAATATTTAATGAAGTGATTAACAAGCTGGGCATGAGTGACATCTATGCTCCATCTTGAGGAGGAGTGTTGAAAATAGAATATACTAAATATAGGATACTAAACATAGTGCCACATTGGGTACTAGTATAATTAACTTAATAATCATCTACTATATAAAGAGAGGTTATGATGTAATCTAATAAATCAATTCAAGAGTAATAAAATCTTCTCTTATTTATTTCTACAGCATAGAGTTCTTTCATGGAATAGAAAATGAATTTAGATGAAGGAGCTAAACCTATTTTGGAAAGAGAGAGAGAGATAGAGTATTTATTGGGGTAGGAGAAGCAAATAAGTAAATGAGTTACGGCTTATACACATGGCATCCTCTTATAAAAGGTCATAAGCCCATAGGACCTTGGGGTCCTTTTAGCAGTACTCTACTTTCAATAATACAATATATGTGACATTTGATACAATATCCTAAATATTAAATTCAATACTAAACTACCATGAATGCTTTTTTTTTAAAGGTAAGCTGGGGTTAGGCAGGACCCCATAACCAGCAATATTCCATCAAAACAGAATTACATTCTTTTGTACATATCTCCCCTAACATCACCATCTAATATTACAATAAGCTCATCTGGAAGGGAACTAAGGGACAACACACAAAATCCTATTAAAGGTTGGAAGGCAGCCATAAATATAGCTCCCCCATTTGCTTCTTTACATATATGATCAAACTCACATAAATTAAAAACACTAAGCTTACTCCTAATAGACCGGGCAAGAGTTTTGCACTACCAAGGAATCTTTATAGTGCCTTTTAGAATGCCTAAAGCGTGAGTAAAAGCAGGGTTAACATGCAGTTGTAACAGACCATGCTTAAGGCAAAGGTGCATACCCTTCTCAATGGCATGAATCTCATGAACAATATCAGTTTTAGCCAACTCACAGCCAAAAAATGCAAACAGACATGTACCGTGGTCATCTCTAATTGTACCCCCAATTCTTCCAGCAATCTTTGAGTAACCGCAACAATTAAACATTAAGACCCCAACAGGAGGTGCTCTCCAACTACACCAGGTGACTATCTTAGAAACAAAAACTGGATCAAAACTCTAAGAGCTACAAATTTTCCTATTCATAACATTATCTTCAGTTTTATCAACAAGAGTCTTCAGTCTAATTTGAGCTTCTGTGATAATGGAGTTGAATATGCTAGAAGGACATCTTTGACTACATCTGAAGATTTTATTATTCCTATATATCCAGACATGGCAGATCAGAGTATTGAGAGAAGTTTGCAACACAGTCCTTTACAGTCTAGAATTGCAATTATGTATGATCCAGTCAGCTTCTTCTTGAAAAGTACCAATGGATCTTAATTCCCCAGTTTTTTTAAGATTTTCTTCTAGCATTCAGCAGCAAGGATACACTAATGAGGCCTATTTTCTCCAAGCTGACCACATATGGTACAATAAGAAACTTGAACAATATTCATTTGGACCATCTAATCTCCTGTAGCAAGAACACCTTTCAGAGCTTTAATAGTGGTAAATTTACTTCTAAGAGAGACCATGCCGCCCCAGCATAGCTCAAACCAGTCAACTTTATCTCTTCTATCTCTGAGAGCTTCATAAGTTGATGTAACCTTGTACACACCATCCTGAGATGGAGTCCAGATAACAAGATCTGCTTCATGTCTATTAATACAAGTTGACTCAATCTCTTCAATAATCTTTCTCCCTAACATATTCTTCAAATGCTGAGGTATGGACCAGAGAGAATTCACCAAAATATTTGAAACAGGAGTAGTGAGAAAGAGAGTAGAGTCATATCTAAAGTATTGTTCAAATCTATTTGCAAGGATGCCACATTTCAGCCAAGGGTCCTGCCGGAAAAGAGTTTTAGACCCATCCCCAATAAGATGCAGAACAAATTTCTTAGCTTCCTCTCCAGTCTTTAGAATGTTCTTCCACGCCCAAGAGCACCTTCCAGGCATATTAGCAGTCTAAATATTCTTGCCATGGAGTAGATTTTTTGTAACCCAAGCCACCCAAATATTATCCTCCATAGCAACTAATCTAAAAGTATGCCTTGTAATAGCAACTTTATTCCATGTCCTAAAGCATTTAAACCCTAACCCTCCTTTTTTGGGATAGCATAGACTTGTCCAGGTAATTGGGGTATGCCTTTTCTCTATGTTGCTCCCGTGCCAAAGAAATCTAGATCAAATTCTATTAATGTCATCAATTACACTCCCTGGCATCATAAAGGTAGATAACCAATATACATAAATACTTTGAAGGATTACTTTAATAAGAGCTCTACCAGTACCAGAAAGATACCTGTTCTGCCAGCTATAGATTCTGCCAATAAGTATCTTAGTAAGCTGTTAACAATCACCCTTTATGAGCCCTGAAGAAAGAAGAAGGAGCCCCAATACTTGACAGGAAGAGACCCCATACCAATACCCAAGGCATCACTGATAGAAATCTTGGTGTTATTATTCACTCCACTGCAGTATAATTTAGATTTATTGTGGTTCACCTCTAAACTAGTATTGAGCTCAATGAACAACTTAAAACAGACCTTTATGGAATTGGCTGAAGAGTGAGCACCATTGAAGAAGATCAATAAATCATTTGCAAAAGCTAGATGTGTCATAATGGGGTCATTGCATTTTTTATGGAGACCAATCTTCTTTAACTGAACTTTATCATCAAACAGAATGCCTAACACCTCCATAATCATCACAAAAGATAGGGGAAAGGAGATCTCCTTGTCTGAGCCCTCTCTCCCCCTTAAAATAATCTTCAAGAGCCCCATTCACAGAAATAGAGTAAGAAGAAGTAGTAATGCATTGAGATATCCAGTTTATGAAGGCTTCAGGAAAATTGAAAGTTTGCATTATGGTGATAATAGCTTCTCACTGAACCAGGTCAAAAGCTTTTCTCAAATCCACCATAACAATACTTCAAGGAGGGCTTTTATCTTCATTGCAATGGTTGAGAATTTCATGAGCAAGGAGCAAGTTGTCCGAGATTTGTCTATCTTGTATGAAAGCAGACTGATTGTAGTTGATCAAGGGAGATAGCACATAATTAAGTCTTCTAGAGATGATCTTAGAAATTACTTTGTATACCACATTGTAGCATGTAATTGGTCATTAATCGTTGAAGTTGCTGGGGTTCACCACTTTTGGAATCAAAGTGACGGTAGTAGCATTTGTTTGAGAGAGCATTTTACTGATTTTGAAAAAGTTAAGAACAGCAGCAACAAAGTCTTTCTTAATGCAGCTCCAATTTGCTTTAAAGAAGTAGGAACTGTACCCATCTGGACCAGGAGACTTGCAGTCTTCAATGCTAAATAAAGCGACTCTCACCTCATCTTCACTTACAGCCCCTGTGAGAATACTATGATCTTCAGTTTTTACTCTAGCTTTGAATTTGAGATTCCTTATGGCTTCATTATCAACAGCTCTACCACCTGTACCAATGATGCTCTTGAAATAATTAACAGCAGCTGTAAACACAACTACAGGGTCAGACGCAACATTATCCCCTGAGTCATGAATATACATCAAAGCATTTTTAGACTTCCTAGCCTTAATAGCTTTATAGTAATAAGGTGTATTCAAATCCCCATTCTGTAAAAATAATTGAGATTTTCTTGAGCATTTGTTCCTTTTTGTTAATAGCACTCTGCAGATCTTTCAAAGCTGAACTTTCTTCTTTTATAAGGTTTTCATCCATTGGATTACTTTAAAGAAGATTTTGGATACCATCCAATTTATCAGTAGCCTGTGTAACATCTCTAGTAACTCCCACATTTCTATTATTGCTCCACTCTTTAATACAAGCTTTTGTATGTTGTATTTTCTTGTATAGTCTTGCCATTGGATTGCCAAAAACACTGATCTCCCAAGCATCCTTAACCATCATCTCAAACCCTTCTTCAGTTTGCCAGTAATTATAGGGTTTGAAAGTCTTCTTTTGAGAGTTAAAACCTTTTACAATTCTCAACAAAGCAGGACTATGGTCAGAGACTCCAAAGTTGAGAAACTTAGCCTCAGCCACTTGATACAAGTCATTCCATTGTTCACTCACCAAAATTCTGTCAATAATCTGTGTATTATTGTACCGTCTTTATACCTTTGGACATTAGACTTTTGTGCATGTAATTCCAAAATTGCCACTATCGTCGTCAAAATAAGAGTGGTTGCACGATGAGTAAAATAAGTAGGTTTGTACATCGATATATTATTTAAACACAGATTCTTATTATGTACGTGTACAGTGAATAAAAGGAGTATATTAGTAATCAATTATTTATCCATGAATTCTTATGGTATAAATAGATTTACATACTGTAGAATATAGGCTATATATACTATAGATTTGCATACTGAAGCGTATAAGGCTACAACACATAATCAATTAAAATCTACAGTTTCAGATTAAGTAACCTAAGAGCATCAGCAGTAGGCTGGCTAAGTTAGCGAGTCACCTAGGCTTAAAATCATAAGAAAAAAAACATGTAGCCCCGGTAGAAAAGTGATCTTTTTTAGGGTGGGAATGGATGTTCAGAGTATTTTTTATTTTTTAAAATAATTTTTAAATTAAAACAAAAAACGCGCCAATTGAATTGGCACACAACTTTTTATTATTAAATTAGGTTTTTGGATTATTTTGTGCGACAATAAAATAATTAAACAAACTTAAAGTGTAGGCCAAATGACAACTCTGACCATTGCAACATTACCATAGATAGCCACTAATTTTATGAATCAGAGTGTTATTTGAACGTTGACGATCCCGCAAAAGGGGTTTTTGGTTGATTTGGATCACTATCTTAGCGATAGCGAGACTGTTGCCCATGCTCTAAGACAAATACAGAGTACCCTCTGAAATAGCTAGTTTCAGTTTGTATTCAACTTATACATTATGATTATGTATTCTCACTTCATAATTTAATTAATTCTCAATATATCGTTAATGGAGCAAGTTGTTCCACTTAATTTTTATCTCTCGTGACATTGTTCCCTAAGCCTAACTTGTTTGACGCCTTCAACTCACCTAAATTGATGAATTGATCATGTCCTACCATGTGATCAAACTTGTTCATAGACACCAAATTATGGTGTATACGAAGTTTCACGTGTTGTGAATCTCATGTGTCACGGCCCCACTCGGGGCCACTACTAGAGTGCCCGGAGCACAATAGAATATGAGGTCGTACGGCATACATGCACGTGCGGCTGAGCATGTACATGACTTCTTCACTAGCGTGATGGTACATGTAGAATATACTCACGGATGCTAGAGCAACATCCGGATCATCCTGGATACACATGAGGGGCCATCGAATATGTATTCGAAATATGCAATAATGCTGAAGGTTTCCTCAATAGTCCCTTCAGCATAATGACTTATGACTGGGCACGAGGTGCAGAAAGCACACCAGTCCTAGCAGTGGATCAGGGTAGCTCAATATGTTGTATCTCAGATATATAAAAGGGGCGATGAGCCTGGACTTGCTGGATGGCAGAAAACTTGAATATCATAGTCCATTTATAAAAGGCAGTGCGTCTGGATTGGCTCGTGGTACATAGTGGGGGTATAATAGGCTCATGTTCAGCCCTATCTGGAAAAGTGGC
This sequence comes from Kingdonia uniflora, assembly GCA_014058105.1. Lineage (NCBI taxonomy): Eukaryota > Viridiplantae > Streptophyta > Magnoliopsida > Ranunculales > Circaeasteraceae > Kingdonia > Kingdonia uniflora. Next base: position 19,100 of record JACGCM010001244.1, read on the forward strand.
CCACATTGCAGGACAATGTCTCCTGGTATTTCCTTTGCCAAGGAGAACTCATGAACATCTCTTGTGGATAGTCCATGCGTCAGGGTCCAAGATGACCAAGCTATAAAACTTATTTTGTCATAGGGAGGTTTGGACCAACTTCCTCCTTATTATAGCTATCAAGTAAATAACTTGTTTCCAAAAGAAAAAATTAAAAGTGGAGACGATGCGTACTAGCACTTCTCGCTCCCTTGAGCAAATCCGTTTTCAACAAAACTTGGCGTGTAGCTATATTAGGATATAAAGAATATATATCCAAGGCCATAACTCAAAATGCTCATGTAGATTTGATCCAGGAGGATCTGAAGATTGAACCCCTTCAAAAGATGCCAACTCATTTGAACGAGCCTTGGAGTCGTTGGAACGAGATATGAGAAGAAATAAGCCAAATTCGAGCTGAATCTATTTTTAGGCAAAAATAGTCAAGTCGTTCAAATGATATTTGGAGTCGTTCGAACGATCTGGAGATCCAGAAGGTTAATTCATATTGAAATTATTTTTAGGAAAAATTTGGCCAGACGTTCGAACGAACCCAATGACAGAGCCGTCCTTGAGGGTGTGTGAGGTATGCGACCGCACAAGGCCAAGAATAAAAGGCCCAAAAAAAATTTGTGCAAAGGTTAAGAGAAAAAAATTAAAAATTTTTATGAAAAGCATATATGATAAAGACTTAGCTTAGTTAATTGGTGTATTGTCTCTTGAGTAAGAGGTCAAGTGTTCAAGTCCCTAACAAAACAAACAAAATTAGGCCCTTTTGTGTTTTCGTATAGGGCATTAGGGGTACCCTGCCCATTGGTTGTTCGAACGACTATCGTATTCCTTTATTATTTTAGGCATTTCAAAGGCATAATTGCCTTATTTTGTAACTAGGAGACTGGTAACCCCCATAAAGTGGTAAGGTTAAGCAAGATAAAGATTATCTTAGATCGATCCAAGTTTTTCAATGGAGACTTAGGTTTGAGAGGAATTCAATTGAAATTAAATAATTGAGCAATTGAAGCTCTAAAAGAGAAATTTCCCGCCAATTGTTTGTTCTTCATGTTTATTTCTTCAAATTCGGTTAATCTTAATTCAATTATATATTAAGTGGTATCAGTTTTCCAATAACGATTATCGAGGGGATTATGGCTTATGGTCTCTGCACGTGACTGACTCAAGCAAACGAAGGAGAATCTAGTGAGTCTGTTGAAGATTTATCGAAAACCTAGCTCGAGGAAGAAGGCAAATTTGGAAATTGGCAATCCTGAAGATCATCTCACAAAGTTTGAAATAAAAGTTTCTAACCTAACTACTACTCTAGGGGAGTTGGTAGAGCAATTACGTCTCACAAATCTCGTGAAGGCTTCCGCTTCGGTGAAACGGTGAGAGTACACGAAAAAGAATGGGATTGCGGAGGAGGATAGAGAAGGGGGTACCAAGAAGGTAGATAGTGATTCTAGTGATGCCGAATTAATCAAAGAGTCTTCATAATAATTTTAAAATTAAAATTTTGGTATTCGACGGTTCAATCAATGCCGAGAAATTGGATAATTAGTTAGATAGGTTAGATACCTATTTTTTAGTTAACGAATATTCAAATGCTCAAAAGATATGTTTTTTTACATTGAAATTTGCAAGTAATACACTCACGTGGTAGAAGTCCTATCAGAAACGTCTCGAAGCAGGAAGCCTGAGTTAGAAAGAGTTTAAGGGGTTGCTAAGAAAGCAATTTTATCCGATTGGGTATGAGCAAGAGAGATGGTTCAAATGGCATAATTTGCGCTAAAAGTATGGGCAATCCGTATAAGAGTACACTACGGCATTTCATAACCAAGCTTTGGTTTTGAACATCGATGTGGACGAATATGAGTTGTTCATGAAATACACGGGGGTTGTCGAAGTCTATTAAAGAGAGTTAAAGCTATTTACTATGAAGAATATCGAAGATGCTACCGTAAAAGTTATTGAAGGTAAATACTTGAAGAGTAACAAGGACAACAAGAATAAGTTGGGGTACAAGTCTAGTTATAAAATTGAGCATAAGAGAGAGTCCAAAGGAGAGGGATCTTTGTCCAAGGAGAATTATTGCAGTCATTGTAAGGCGAGTGGGTATATTTCAGATAAATGTTAGAAACTTCACCCCGAGCTTAGGCCAAAGGACGATAAGAGCAAGAAAGAGATATATGCATTAGCCACAACAGTTTTTTACCTCTTGAATTTAGATAAACTGAATCCTAAATTTACTCTTATGTTTCTGCGGACTATGGCTACCAAGAGGAGAGCCGGGAAGAAATTTTTTATGTTAGTATTCAGGTGAAGTAGAGCTTAGTAAAGGCCATTGTTTATCTGGGTAGTCAAAAAAACTTGATTTTTGAGGCATTGGTGAAGAAGTTGGGTTTCAATACTACAGCCTATCCTAAGCTGTATAGTTTAGGGTGGATTCAGAAAGATACAGATTGATGATCAGGAAGCAGTGCACATTCAAGTTTGCGATCACTGAAAAGTTTATTGATAAGGTGATATGTGAGGTAGTTCCTTTAGATATCTATCACGTCATCTTGGGTAGTACTTATCTTTAGGACCGATATGTAATTTATTACCATAGAGCTCACAAGTATTGTCTTGTGAAGGAGGGAAAGGAGTTCTATATCAATGTTTGTAAGAAACATATCACCACAAATAATTAGAAACGCGACTCAGGTGAAGTGGTTGGTTAATGCGAGCGGCAAGTTTATGTTATTGGTGCAGTTTAAGGGGATACGTCAGCTAAAGTATTTCTAAGATGACAAAGTCTCCAAAGTAACAAATTAAATAGGGAAGTTGCAAGAGGAGGTTGTGGTACATTTTGATCACAAACCAGTGTTTAACTACGTAGTCCAAGCTATTGCAAGCTCGCCAGATAAGGTGGATGTTGTATCTATAACAATTTTCCTTGATTATCAAGTATAAGAAAGGAGTGGACAACAAAATGGCCGACAGGTTATCTCGACCCCCATTACTAACAATTTATACTATGTTGGTAGCTATACAGATACAACCTATTATTCCATCGAAGTATGTTGTAGGATATGATGATCACAAAGGGCATAGTGTGATTCACCAGAAGTTGTTGTAAGGTACAACATATGAGTATGAATTGCAGGATGGCTTAATTTATAAGGACATTCTTATATGTATTCCTATGGGTGGAGACTATTTGCATTTAATTAGAGATGTTCATTATTCCCAGGTTGCAGGTCATTTTGGGGCTGAGCATACTCTATTAGATTTGTGGCTTTATGTCTATTAGCTGGAGATGCAGGGAGATGTTGCTCGTGTGGTTCATGGTTGCGTTCTACGCAACACATCTCAAGTGAAGTATAAAGCTTGGCGCGACAAGCATCGGGTTGAGTATACTTTTCAAGAGGGTAAGGAACGCCTAAAGGGGAAGGTAAGAAACTCAAGCCTATCTAATATGGTCCACTTACAAAACTCAAGAAGATTAGTGACAACGCATTCCAATTGGACTTGCCACCTTTCATGAAGATGTATTCGGTAATTAATGTCGAGCATTAGATGTTGTTTAAGTCGTCTCTTTTAGATGAAGACTGTACAATCGATATTCGCCCACCATCAGTTGATGTCTTATGGATGAAAAAGAAGATCCATTGCAGGAGGATAGTATTCTAGAGAGGAAAGTTCATTCTACAAGACAGGGTAGTATCGAGCCGTTCCGAGTTGGGAAGAAAGGTCAACTACCTAGCAAGTCAAAGAGTTACAACAGGGAAATAGGCACTGCCACATTCTTACATCTCTAACTCTAGCTTGAGTAGAAGCTTAAGGCTTCTAAAGGGGGAGTCATGATCCAGGAGGATCTGAAGACCGAACCCCTTCAAAAGATGCCAACTCATTTGAACGAGCCTTGGAGTCGTTCAAACGCGATATAAGAGGAGACAAGCTAAATTCGAGCTGGGTCTATTTTTAGGCAAAAATAGTCAAGTCGTTCGAATGACTTGGAGATCCAGAAGCCAATACACGCTGAGGCTATTTTTAGGCAAACTGTTGTATTCTTTCAATGTTTTAGGCATTTTAAGGGTATAATTGTCCTATTTTGTAACTAGAAAACTAGTAACCCTCATAAAAGGGCAAGGCTAGGCAAGATAAAGATTATCTTAGTTCGATCTAAGTTTTTTAAGACAGACTTAGGGTTTGAGAGGAATTCAATTAAAATTAAGTAATTGAGCAATTGAAGCTCTAAAAGGGAAATTCTCCTACTAATTGTTTGCTATTTAGGTCAATCACAATTCAATGTGGATTACGATGTCCTTGGCGATCACTAGTGTAGTCTCTGAGATCTTTACAGGGATGATAATGAGTAATTAGTAGTTTTGGGCTTGACACGTCTCAGCGGAGGAGGGTACCACTTGACTTTCTCAGGAGCACTTTATTCTTTTCCTCTTGAATGGTTTGAGTTTTTATAATAGAGAAGGTTCTAAAAAAGGTATCTTCTTTGTTCACCTTCTCCCCCTATTTATAAGGGGAGCCTCTGACCTAGAAATGTCTAGGCTCACGTGACGTGTGTAACCCCTAAGATACCCTTCCGGGATCTTAGGCTTTATATTTCCACATGGGCAGGGCTATTACTGTTTGTCGTTACAAACTGGTCTTGTCATGGCTCATGGGTCGTAAGAAAGCTTCCATTGAGACGTGTTCGTATATTGGGACGACACTTCAACGACCTTGGAGTCTCGTATGGTTTTTTCTTTGATAGTAGGCCATTAGGAGAGTTTCCCCTAAGATGTGCTTACTTATTAATGGGAGGTCGATGACCTACAAGCTCGTGGTGTAGCGGGAGCGTACTTATACAATCGCCCCCACCTCAGTTCTTGCTCGTATGAAGGAAAGTTGAGGCAAAATGATTGTGTTTGTCATGTTGATGATGCAGGGTCATTTTTAAATTTGTCTCTTCCTGCCGTTGTATTGGAAGCTGTGCATCATCATTATGTCTTGCCTTAGGAAGAGCATACAGTAATTATGCTACTAAACAACACGTGGGGTCTTGTTACTACCGCAACTGTGGGGCGATGTGTCCCATCATAATGGTGAGGCCTGGTTAATATATTTTAAATTATCTTTTCATGTTTGTCTATAAAATAGATAATAGGTGTCTCTTCAACCTTCTAGTTGTATCTTTATCTCTCATCTTCCTTACATCTTCATCTCTTATCTGCCATTACATTTTTAACTCTTAGCTACCATTATTGAAATTCACTTTAATTCTCCGTGTTGTTAAACCTTTTTTGTTCAGGATCTCGCTCTCGCTTGCGCTATGGTCAAGTTGCTTAGGGTTCATGATTTTTGGTAAGTTTCCTTGTTTCAATGTTGCTCATTGTTGTTGTAATTGTTGTTAGTGTTTTCTTGCTCCTTGGTACCCTGGTAAACAAAAGTTTTGGCATGCCCGCAGTGACGCCGGCCGTATTTAGGTGTCCTGCTATTTTTACTTTACTAGGAACGTAGCTGGGGGGACAACCGCGTAGCGGCGAAAGGTATCTTTGGGGCGATGGGTCCCTGAGGTGCCAGCTTGTATAAAATAATTACTCCCTTATGTTTAGGTTGAGTCTAATCTTTGCACCTGGCTCGTGCACGGTGACTGATCAACTTGCGCGCGTCTGTGGCCCTCGCGTTAGGGTAATCATTGTGAAGAATGGACTTATCAGTGATGAGTCGACGAAAGAAGGGTCTTCTGCGAGACTTCTTTGTGCAGTGCCTCTGGATTGGGATAGTCACGGCCACGTGGTAGGCACCTCGGTCCCTCATGACCTAAAGGCGAGGCAGGCATGGATTTTATGTCACATGGAGGATATTCGGGGATTTGGCCCACGATATACTCATTAGTGGTCGTGCCAGAGGAGGCTCCGAAAGCTTCTGGCCTTATCCAAGTGAGTGGAGACCATTACTACAAAATAAAGGGTAGTAGCCACAGAAAAATCTATGGCAAAAGGGTTTTGCAATAGTTTTTACTGTGGCAAGGGTCATGCCCGTAGATAGGGTGGTTAAAGCTTTGGCACAATTATTACCATGGCAAAAGTTTCTCAATGCCATGATTTTATGGTAGCTGATGTTGTGACAAAACTCTTATTTTCCATGGTATTATTCGTGTACATGTTGGGCCCACCTCTCTTATTTCACTAGAATGGGGATAACAAAATCCGTGGACAATGATTAAAAATTGCTATTGAAAAATCCTTGTAAAGCCTACTTTCACCACTACAAAATCTCTGGCAAAAGCATATAATAAATAATATAAAAACATTTATTTCAAAAAAATATTTTATTTCAAAATATAAAGAAAAGGAGATAAATTATAAGCATGTTTCTTACCGACAATCACATACATCATACACGAAATAACTTAATATGCCAACTATTCAATCAATTAAGCAAATGACTTAAAATTCATAAAAGATAGTAATAGTTCACTACGTAAATTTGAACCACCAACCTCTCAAGAATTTGAGCGCTCGATCCATTTTTGAGCTTATAGTCCATCAAAAGAATATCAAATCACGCAAGAAGTTAACTATAAAAGACAGTATAGAATTTGTGCATCAAACTAGGTATTATACTATTATAACGACCAGAAGATAGTATTGAACATGTGACTCATTCATTAATAGATCTGCATATTCCCCCATCTAATTAGATTGTATGTGCAGAGATAGGTCAATAAGCAACCCGCAAACAAAATGAAATGTCAGGGAAAAAGGATGCTCAAATCATTTGTACGATAGTCTAAGTTTACCTCGAGAGACCCCCAGTAATCTATAAAGCTGCAATCATCAAAGGATTTCCATGATTAAAATGAATATGGTAGATCCATTTTTTCCACTTATAGAATCTGCAAGTTGGCAAATGCAAAATAAGAGTCAGAACTAAGCAAAAGTAGAAGTTCTTAGAATAAACACAACATGGATAGCTAATAAGCAGAACATAGATATCCAATAAATTCTTAGATACAGTAAACATTATCTTGTATGCTCATAACTAAATATAATAGCCTTGAACAAGAAGAGCTAAGAAATTGTGTATGTGTATGGTGTTTCATATAAATACAGCATAAATGGGCCAAAGCTAAGCAAGTTCAGAACTGAATCTAGTTTTTTGCATGTAGCACAGAAGATGGTCAGGGATTATCTAGCTTCTACATCATCATTGTTCATGTTTTATCACCCATATTTTGCATCTTTATTGTAATTAGCATCTATCTTTGAAGTTTTGAGTTATAAGAAATCATTTAGAATGATTCATAAAATGTTTTGGTGCACCAATTCAAGAATATAGAGAAAACAAATCCTCCTCATCATCCAGAGAGGTCTTCAGTTAGTATTATAGGTAGGTCATAAGTGTTGGAGGGATATAGTTGGGATGGCCGTTATGAGGTCATAGAGAAATCAGTTTCTGACCTACTGCTTTGTGCGGCATTATAAGTAATGTGTGTTTCTTTTCATCAATGTTCAAGTCATGTACTTCTAACTTATTTAAGTGGGTGACTAAAAATTACAATATCAATGACTTTAAACAAATTAGTACTTTCAGTATGCACTAGAGCACTATGAAATAGAAAAACCTGAAGTGATGGAGTTATGCTGCAAATCTCGCTCTCTTAAGAATATAAGCTAGAACAACTAGAACATCACTACGAGCAACTTTCAACATATTCCCCTTCTTGTCAAAGCTAAGGTTAGCATGATCTACAAACTCCATAACCTAAAAGTTGAAACATGAATTCGCCTATCTAAATCCATGATTAATTTCAAATGAAAGCCTTAATATCATCAAAGCTAAGTGGTATTATCACTTTCATATGACTAATGATTAATGTCAGAGAAAAAGCATAACATCAACAACAAGGACCCACTTCACATCTTCATAGCCACATAACAACATTATTACAATTTGGGTACAAAAAAATGATTTCTTTAGCATTATTATTTATTAGTGAAATTAAGAGCTGGGATACCTTGAAGTAGAGTGAAGTGAAGAAATTTTAGTTTGCTGAAACACGATATTTATTTGAACTCGAGATAGATAAATCTTTGAGCTAATGAAGCTGCAATTTTCAAAAGTAGTGACCAACATATCCGAGCGAATAAGAGTCCACGATAATCCCGCGATAACTCATTTTAGTCCTAATTAGTTTTTGTAACTTCTCAAAGACCTGGTAACGCAAAATTGACTTAGTCATCTTTTAAGTTTTACCAAAAAGAAAACACTCAAATGAAATAGTCCGGCAGTAAGATCAATACCATTTTGTAACTCTGCCAGCAAAAAGAAGCACTTCAACTATTGTTACTAATGTTGTAGCTTCTTTGTCAAAAGATACAACCTTGATGGTCTACATTAACAATGTAAGAAATTAGATATGTGCTATTTATAAGTAGTTAGACAATGTGTTATTACTCATAGAAGGTTGTAGATGAAGTAGTAAATACACTTACATTTCTCCTCACACTGATGACATGTGAGCAACCGCTTCATAGTAGTCCCAACTTGCCCAAAAATTTGCATAAGCAGCTTGGACAGTGCCAGTTACCGTAAGGGACACTGCCATAAATTTCATATGAGAAATATATAAGGTGGCCTAGAATTTTTTTTTCCCCATACTTTACTTCATCGAAGAAATTTTTCCATCCTCTTGGTTTCCTATACACTAAAATAATAGAGCTTGATTAGGGTGGTGTTGGGGAAGATGACTCCTTGAATCATTGTATAATGAGGGTTGTCATAAAATCCTTGTGGTATCTGACTCTGAAGCATAAATGATGTCCCTAGGCAACTTTAAAGGAAATGAAAATTCCCAAGCCCTTTTTCTCTATCCATATCCAGCACTCATGGAGAGAGCCTAGAGAGGTGAATTTTAGCGCAGATTCTAGTGCCAAAAGAGCAAGCAAACTGCCTTCTGGAAGTAGATAGCAGTTTATTGGGAGGCATGCCTTTCTAAAGAACATTGAAGACCTCCATCAAACTTATTTCAGATTCACTTAGCTATAGCTAATTTGGTTGAGAGTCATGAGACTGACATGTCTGCAATTAATTATTGTATTATTCTTGTAACTAAAATTATATCTCACAGAACTTGCTAACCTTTTGCAAAAATAAACTCCCGAAACACTGTAAACCAATATATAGTCTACCAAAGGATAGATCATAACACTATATAGTTTGTCTAGCTAAACTGTTTAATCTTAGAGAATTCACCAGATACAGATAAAATAAAAGGAAAGAGATAACTTTAAGATGAAGGAAAAATCACCTTAACATCATATGGTAATCATCGTGTCTTGAAGGTAGCAATTCATCCAAGATCAATGCTTGTTGAAATACATCAACAGCCTTTAGCTCCTCATCATCCTGAATATCCTCAATGGAAACAGAAAGTATCCTACTGTGGCTTTTACTCTGACTATTATTTTTCTTAAGAGAACGCCTGAATTTGGTAGATGTATTGATTGTTTTCTTCTTCAAAGATCCAATTCTCGTCCTCCTTTCATCTCTAAGTTCTCAAAGTCATATTTCCTATCTATTCTTTCCTTGTCTCTAGAGAATCCCTCGAAGCCTACAAAGTAATAGGACTTAGCCATGAACTAGAAAATACAAAATGTGTTATACCATTTACATTTTAAGCAGAGAACTATGTCCAGGTATAAGGATAACATTGCACGAGATTCAATGAGATTAATCACTTTCAGTAGGTACAGAAAAGAAAAAAAAAAAAAAAAAAAGAAGTTAAAAGAACACATGTTCTAAAATCCAAAAGAAGATATTCCAGACCCAATTAAACTTGTAGCCGGGGAAAACTGTCTAATGATAAAGTTTGCATTACATACTTGCAGATAGTAGGCTTAGTATGTATATGGACATACTAAGGTAGATAACCTTATACTAGACATACATTTGGCATTTGTAAAGTACAAAAACAAACATATAGCAAATCTAATAAAAGAAGTAATAGATCAAGTATCTCTTTTGATGCACGGAAGCTCTCTAACTTGCCACTTGCTGACATTTCAGTTAGCTTCAAGGTTTCCCTGCCATATGTCACACTAATAAAATATCACTCAGTAATAGGTCTAATGTAATAATTTGGGAGTTTTGGGAAAATATCAAGCCTAGAGAAACCAAAAGAATAAAGAAGCTTATACATATTTTCTCTTGTTAGTTCCTCCTGTCTCTAAGAAGTAACCAGAAGCCCCATAATCGTCTTGCATCTACATGTTTGAAGTATATAATTACCAAAATTACATGTGAGGTACTCAACCATGCACTAAATGTTCAAGAGAATCCAGAAGACAATTATATAGAACAATTTCTGTTTTAGGTATTTAAATCTCTTTGAGAGATCAGGGATGAATTATAATAAACAAGTATTACGATGACACTAGGATAAACCATATAAGAGATGATTTTGAACTAGTATCATACAAGAGGCTGTAAGAAAATGTTGCATACAAAATGATTATAAAGTATATCCTAACTGTTTCTCATCTCTTTCCCTCCTCCTTTACCCGAGTTTGGAACCAGTTATGCAAAGCTATAACAACTTTGCATAGGCAGAGTTAAAAAGGTTTACCCAATTGTATAAAATAGGCAATTTTATACATGTTAATACTTGACATTCATATCTTTCAATAGAAAAAAAACTAAGAAACATAATTATAAGCATCAAAAGCTAGTTACGTCTATGCAAAAATAACTAACACTATCTCATGTTTACAAAAAAGAAACTAACAAGATCATGTTTCTAAAAAGTAATCATGCTTTTGGACCATGCAACAAAGCTTCCAATGCCCACATCTAAGAGTCGCTTAATATTACTGTTGTGCCGGAACAACAAGCATTACCATCAACAATATCATGAATTGCGACTTTATAAAAGTCGTCGCCCAAGGCAACTGACTGACACATGTCAGTTGGATCAACACCAACGATGACACCATGCGCAACTATCCTCCAAGGGTAACTCACCAACCTACGTACATTCTTTGTCATATGTTGGTGTTTTTCATGCCGTTTAGAAGTATCAAAAAGTGAGCTTTAAGTCCCAATTTACTAATACTCTATATCAGGTAAAACTAATTTAATACATGTTCACGTTGCGATGATAAAGTTGTTTGTTGAGAAGGAAAGTTATCCGCCAGTGATATAATTAACCTGAGTACAAAAATTAGAAAGTTAGTATTAAGTGGCATACTTCCCAAAAAAAAAACCTAATAAATGCCTTACCGGGATGTTTCCAACATATTTGGTCAGTGCATCCAAATCTTTTTTAACTTCTCAGTGATAAACTTCAATTCGTTGTTATTAGATCGCAACTCTTCATTCTCATTGACAATGTGACCACATTTCCACCAAGGATATGCTCATGCCCGCACCCATTCCCCGAGTTCCACCATTCATCTCTTTGCAAATTTCTGCGTATTACTTCATTCTAAACAAATTAATAAACATGAAAATTTTAAATACTCTATAATACTTAAAGTTTCATTACTATTACAATTGACGACTACTTAAAATACTAAAAAACATTTATTGTAGCACGACAATCAGCTATTTCCCCACCCTCTTTCATTTTTTTGACTTCTTAACAACAGAGGAACTACACAATCTAAATCATTAAATATCATTTCATCATCAAGAATAAGTGTATCATTACTCGGTCCAATATCTGAATATCCTATAAAGCGTTCCTTAGATGAAAGACAGGTTTCATCCTTAATATAGACCTTTGGTAGAACCTCTATGACCACGTTCCAGTCAGGATCTTTTGGATCCTTGGAATAAAATACATGTGTTGCATGTTCTGCAAGAATAAATGGTTCATCACCAAATTTTTTGAGCTAATTAAGTTTAAAAATCCACCAATTTCAATTTTACCTCCATGTCCCACTTAACACCTTGGCGTGTAACCCTAGACCAATTACACCTAAATAAGAAAGGTTTATAACTTTTGAGATATTTGAGTTGAATAATATCCGTCAAAATTTTGTAATATATCGTACTTTCATCCAAAAGATTCTTATCTTTAAACTAGACCAAAAAGTTGTCACAAAACTTGTGTTAACCCCACTATTGCCTCGTATTCTTTTATGACAAATAAGAAGCCATTGACGCAATACTTTTTGTACCTCGTAGCAAAACCAATTGACCCTCCTACTAGTTGCATAAGTTTACATAATTGCCTCGTATTCTTTTATCATCATTTTCATTGATCTCTTGCTGCAAAACAATACTAATTGACAAACTAGTTTAAAGCATTCTTCTAATTGCATAAGTTTCTTTTTATGAAAATTGTAAATAACAAAACTAACAAGTACATGTTGTTTAACCCATGATATAAACTCTTCTTCACTAGGAACCTTATAGTTTGCACCCTTTCCCACGGATAATTTACGACGCTTTAAGAAATCATCATGTTTACTATATATCATGGTAAATATATTACGAATATGAAATGCTAGCTAAATTTTTTAAGTAAATATGTTAATATATACCTTTTCTACATATCATAGGAAGGATGACTTTTATTATCCACATACGAGCTTGTTCGTACTCAATACCATGTAGAAAAATTGTGAACTTGAACCAATCGGCCCACTATCATCAACATTTTTGTTGTCAATATCACTGAGAAACTTAGGCATCATTGATCCATCCAAAGACATCTCTAACTTTTAAAGGATAGTCGAATTACCCCTACCTTTATATTTTGTACAATAAGTTTAAACCTCTTGCCAAAGGTATCCTTTCGCTATACAACCTTCAGGCCGTGCTTTGTTCGTAACATCATCTTTATATGTTTTCATTAGCCTTTTCAAATTAATGTCATGTTAAAAAATAATGCTAAAATAAAAATATTGATAATCTAATAAGTGAAAGTTGTGTAATACCTTTCAAATGGCCACATCCATCGAAAGGGTTCAGGACCGTTCACTCGGATCTCATAAGCCAAGAATTGACAAATGCATCATCACGACAAATACAGGAGGAAAGCTTTTCTCAACTTCACACAATGTTTTGGCCATGCCCCTCTCCAAACTCATAAGTGTTTCAATATCGACAACTTTGGAACATAGTGCAAGAAAGTTGAAAAGCTTAAGATTATATCACAGATTTCCTTCCTATCTTTGAAGGCATATTGGATCAACACAGGAAGTAGATGTTGCATTAAGAATTGGAAGTCATGAGATTTCATGTTCTTTAATTCCTTGAAATCACTAGAAACAATGTTCTTCCAATTACTACTGAAGCCGTACGGAACTTGCAGATCTCTCAGTGTTTGCCTAAACAATTTATTTTCGTCCTTTGTTAACCAATACTGACCTGGTTTCATTACTTCTTTCCCATTTTCTTTATATATCTAGTACTTTTTCTTATTTTTAATTTCTTCAAGTCCTTACGTGCATTGGCATCATCCTTCGACTTGTCTGAATTCAACATAAGCGCAACTAGGATCTTACAACAATTCTTTTCAATATGCATCACATCCAGTTGTTACGAACATGGATATTAGCCCAATATCAAGGTCAAAGAATATAGACCGCTTATTGATGAATTTTGTAGCAACATTTCCTCAATTTGTTTTCCCATTATTTTTGCCCCAATGAACATTAAGAGTTGCAGTCATGCTTTCTACCGTTCTCCCGAGTAAAGACTTAGGCTTTTGTCTTAGCTCTTCTCTCCCATTGAAAGTACTGGAGCTAGAATCCTTCTTGTAAGTCTCCTCTTCTTCTAGCATCCATTGTCTATGACCAGGATAAACATATTTCCTTCTATTTTCAAGCCTTAGAGAATTCGAATTAGGTCCATAACAAGGACAAGCAAATTTACCCTTTGTCTTACAACCTGATATATTTCCATATGCAGGAAATCATGGATAGTCCACAGCAAAATATCTCGCATGTTGAATTTGTTACCAGTGTGTGAATAAGATGTTATAGCCCTTTTATGCCAAGTCCTTCAATTCGGTAATCAATGGTTGCAAGTAAACATCTATATTATTGCCCGGCTGGTGTGGACCTAATATCAATAAAGTAAGCATTGTAAATTGCGGTTTCATGCATAGATTTGGCGGAAAGTTATATAGCACTACCATTATAGGGCATGTACTATGTTGGGAACCAAATTTACCAAATAGATTAACCTCATATGTGCTATGCTAAACCAAATCTAAGGTTTCTTGGCTCAGCTGCAAATTCTTATATTTGAGATCGATGGACTTCCATGTTGTTGAATCAACTAGATGTCGTATCTTTCCAAATGGCATCTTCCCAGTTGAATGTCAAGTCATCGTTTTCGCCACCCATGGCACACTGTAACAATAATTAGAAAATGAATAGGAATATCAGATATACCTAACGTTTTAGTTTATGACTAAATAATAATAATATAATAAATAACTAAATATATTTTAGACAAGCATACATATACATCCTCTGCAACCTTGGCGTTAACGGAAATATCTTAGTACCTTAGCAACAAATTTAGTTTTCTCTTTATACCTAGATGTACCACATTAAGACACTTAAATAAGGGCATTTTCTTTCCAATACAAGATACAATCATTTGGGCAAGCATCTATCTCATCATAGTCAAGACCCACTCGTGATATGATCTTGCTAGTGCGGTAGATAAAGAGATATTTTGTACCAATTTCAGAGAAAATCTATTTATGATTTACACACCTTTTTTCCTTAATAAATTTCTCACTTGGCAAAAAAAGAAAAAAAATTTACACAGCTGAAAATATATGTGAGGCCCTCTTCCTTGCTACTACAAAAATAAGAGAAAGTTTTAGTTTAAATGTTATCCTTGCCTTTACAAATACCTATCCTTGCTTATAAACTCCCCCAAATCATTCTCTTAAAAAATCTACTTTTCTTCCTTCTGCTTTACCAAAAAAGAAATCTTCTACATTCCTTACACCCAAGTCCGTAATTAAAAGAAGAATTAGGTTTAGGACTGGTTGGTGTATGTCTTCTTGTCAAGCAGATGGGAGGTTCAGTCTTCAACCCCCAACCTTAGGTGCATGTGAAGAACATATGGGTCTGATTCTGACACAGTGACACTTCTTCCTTCATCCAGATAATGAAATATATAGTTTCTAAGTTCAGAGGACAATTTGGTGGATATACTATCCCTAATGCCTATGACCATGGAAATATCCGCAACCTTCTGGAACGCAGAAATCAGAAGGCCTCATGGGGGACGGACCTGTAATGTCATGAGGAACTCATGAACCCATATCGGATATTTCATGGACGATTCACAAAGGTGGCAATCCAATCGCTCTTATTACCATGTCTCGGAAACTCTTCATTATTTCCATCTAGAATTTTCGTGACAGGGATATCGGAACCTATGTGCTAAGATTCTCGTAATTGTTTAGTTCTTTAAATTA
Organism: Kingdonia uniflora; assembly: GCA_014058105.1. Lineage (NCBI taxonomy): Eukaryota > Viridiplantae > Streptophyta > Magnoliopsida > Ranunculales > Circaeasteraceae > Kingdonia > Kingdonia uniflora. The sequence continues at coordinate 34,554 of JACGCM010001244.1, forward strand.
GCTCTTTCCTCGTTAAAACTTGAGTGGTACACTAATGCTTAAAGCATCTCCAGTAGGTGAAGAAATGGGTGTGGGTTGGGTTTTGTTGTAAGCTCACACTCCCAACCCACACTTCTAAGCTCCCAACAGATGAAATGAGTGTGAGTTACTTGTGTGTTGTTGTTAGATCTCAACCAGGTATGGGAAGTTCACACTAAAATATGGGTGTAAAGATGGACTACTATATTAAATATTTATTTATTGGTGTGTGAGATGAGATGTATAATTGTGGGGATAAAGAATACCGTACGAAGTAAAGTAGTCCGTCGTAGACTAAAAAAAATGTTTTCCTTAATAAAGATCATTACCCACTGCTAGAAGGGTTAGGTGTTTTTGGGCATAACAAGGTGAGCTAGGTCTCTTAATTTACATCCAAATGGTGGAGATGCTCTTAGTCATGCTACTAACACGCAGTAAACTACTGTCTTTCTAAGGATTTGTCTATAGAAAAAAGGAGTTGTGGTTGTAGTTGCCTAAATATACATTACGGCGTACGCAAGTAATGTATAATTGTGTGGAGTAAAGAATACCGTACGAAGTAAAGTAGTCCGTCGTAGACAAAAAAAATGTTTTCCTTAAATAAAGATCATTACCCACTGCTAGAAGGGTTAGGTGTTTTTGGACATAACAAGGTGAGCTAGGTCTCTTATTTACATCCAAATGGTGGAGATGCTCTTAGTCATGATAAGGATCTTTTCTAGTTGATCTATAATTTATTCTTCAGACACTGACAACTAATCCAATGTAGGTCACATTATATACAATATCTGAAGCAGTAGAGATAACATTATAGTGTTAGGACAGATTGTATGTATTATTAACATCTTTGAGAGTTAGACTTTAGTGCAGGTAGTTCCAAATATGTCCCTATCTTAATGCCAAATTCGAGTGAGTACACGAAAGGTCAAAACAAATATGTCGATACAGTGATGAATTATTTATACGTAATTTTTATGCTATAAATGTATATACATATTGTTGCATATAGTGCTGTTTAAGACTCGCAGTGGATTATTTTTAACCAACTGAGGCTTGTCAGTAGGACCAGTGCCTGGAAA